>OY992876.1:206288658-206378658 GCA_963921405.1 Cepaea hortensis
TATCTTTAAGGATGTTAATAACATCGGCACGATCCATGGGCTGGCCATCTACAGGCGGTGCAGAGCCAGCCAGTTTATCAGCTCGTTCATTTCCTTCGACTACCACATGTTCCGGGACGAAGATGAAGGTGACTTTACGGACAACAGACTTCTGCAGCTACTCAGTCCACTGTCTACGTACAGATCCAGCTTCGACCTAATGAATCATGCTCATTGAATCACTTAGTACACCACGTGGGTATAATGCTGTGATTCCAGCCACATGAAAGCCTGTGTAATTGCCATCACCTCCATCGTCATGCTGCTCGTAGTCACAGAGTGGGCACCACATGATTCTTGAACGGTCCGGCCCGCTGAACGGGCCCACGCACTTCTCTGCTGCTTTACAACAGATCCATCTGTATAGATGAGCACTTCGGGGCTATCTGAGTGTTCATAGATGAGCGCGTTGACCTCTACATTGACAGCGGCAGGGTTCTGCTCTCTGCACCATCTGTCGAGTGTGATAATGCAGGAGAAAGTGCGCTTAAAAGCTGGAGGCACCGGCACCCATTACTTGCCGGGGTTGATACTGGTAAGACTGCAGACCTGTCTAACGACATCTTCCGCCCGACCCATCCATGATTTGCCCCTCTTTAGCTTGTCACCCTTTTCTCTGAATATAGCGTCATGCAGAGGGTGCTGCTCATCTGCACTTATTTTTAAGTATGCACAAGCTCTCCAGATCTTGATCCTGTGTTTCATTTTAGGGAAGTCAAGGAGGTATCTCATTATTACACAGCTGGTATCTCTCGTGCAGCCCAAAATGATGCGCATGGCTTCGTTTTGTACCTTTTCAAGTCTTCCAATCTGTGTAGGGCTGACAGTGAGGATGCCAGGGCATACTCGATGCGTGAAAGCACCAGTCCTTGAACAGAAGTATTAGCAGTCTTTGCTCGATATTGGCAGTCGCCATGACTCTCATTGCTGACAAACCTTTTCGAGCTTTCGTTATGACACAATCGACATGATCTCTGAAGGACAGGCTACGATAAAGCCTCATGCCAAGATATGTCATTGACTGGGTTCTACTCAAAATGCTCCCATCCATTCTAACTGCCGGCACGTCTGTGTTCACAATATGGTTGTTTAGGGAGGACCATGTAACCGATGCCTTTGCAGGGTTGACAAGGGCATCGGCATCAGCACACCATGAGGAAATTCGATCTAGTTCGCCCTGCATATTATTGGCAACCACCTGTCTATCTCGACCCTGTCGATACACGAGAATGTCGTCAGCTGAGTCCTACCCCTCCTGCCCAACTGTTGTTCAGTGATCGGAACCGCACAAGCAAACAGTGCTTTCTATCAGATGAAGAACAGTATGTGAAATAAGCCACTGTCATTGAAAGTCATTAAAAGAAGTATTGAATGTTACATAGAACCAGTTTTAACATACGGCTGCGAGTATTAGGCAATTAGTAAACAGGTGAAGAACATCCCTGGAAACCATGGAGATGTGGTTTTATAAAAGAATGCCGAAAATTAATGGGACAACAAAAAAGAGAAATCATGACGTTTAAGGGTAAGCTGAGTCGCAAAGACAACTTAGCACAAACATCAGAATGAGACAGCCGTCGTGTTTTTGACCACGTCATGAGAAGACAAAAACTGGAACATCTTGTGACAACCAGAAAGATTTGCGGAAAAATAGATAGAGGACGACAGCTTGAAAAGATTATTGACAGTCTTATGTCAAGGTACCGAAGGGAATCTACACAAGAATTGGTCCATGACGTCGGATATCGTAATTTGTGGAGAAGTATGGTCATTCACGCTAGCCGACAAGGCACCGGACGATGATGATGAATACATCAAATAGATAAATTACTGTTGTATACTTTGTTGACGAAAGTACTGATTCTTGGGTGATACAATGTTGGTCTTCATACAATTGTTTGTATGTGTGTTCATTGTTTATATTTACCGTAAAATATGTCTCTTGTACAAAAAGGCTAACACGCAAAAAACTACACAGGTCATGGACAATTTTGCAAATATATAAGGAAGGAAAGTGGTGATTTTAGCTTAAATATTACAGACGGGTGTTTAGAATAAAGTGGACAAAGAAGTAGAAAACTACTAACAATCTGCAAGATCTTAACATCGAATAAAACTAGCCCAATAACAATATCATGTCTTAATCATCGCAATACTTTTATTAAAATCTACAATGACTCGGAGCGAACAGTGACGTAAGGCATAGTTTGGGTAAGAATAAGCAGAAGTCGACAAGCAATGAAGATTGGCACACCATATAGCAGGCACCTTGGTTATGGTTAAAAAAAAAATGAGAGCTCACCTTGGTTGTGTGGTACATTAGGGGGGTGTTGGGATGGTAAGATAACGAGAGGGTTTTCAGCTCACCGTGATAAATTCGACCTTTTGCAAAAGACCAGCTTAACGATGAAGACCCTTTGGACCCACAGACAGCCGCGTTCCTCGATATGTCCACGAATAGGCAACTACTTGGTATCTCGTGAATCAATACTTGCTTCGTGTTCTAGCTTGAAAACATGCACTAGTTTTCCAAAGTTCATCCTAATTTCAGACTGGTTTGATTCACTCATCATCATCATCATGTGCCATGCCGGTAAGAGTGAGTAGTATAGTTAGTCACTTAGTATGTTGTTTTTTTTAAGTGGAGGTGGACTATATAAATAACCATTTATCTATTTTATACCACAATCTGCAATCTGCTTTTAGCTCTTATCGATTTCCACCTCAAAGGGAGATAACTGCTGGTATGTATTTTTGTGTGTGTTGAAAACGTAGGCATAGTCAAGGGGTGGATCAATGTAGTCAAGTGACGCCTCGAGATGCAGGGGGGCGTACATATAGTGACGTGATGGTGTATACAACATGAAATATAAAACATATAAAACGTTCAAAATAACAAAAACGGTTCAAAGAGAAGATATATAATAATTTTAATCCAGGAAAAACCTATATATGGAGAGGTGTGGTGGTTTCGTTATACTAGGTTAGAAAACTGATGGCTCGAGATCTAAGATGGAAGGTAGCATAACATATGTATGTATATAAAAAAGGCGTGGCCTCAATGACTTAAAAGGGGTGGTATACTGTCCCGTGTTCTATCGTCAAACGAAAACCGTAATAAAGTATGGCTCCTTGTGGAGCACAGTGCTGTTAAAACCAAGACGTAAATATATGGAGGAGGATTTTCAGGAAGTTATTATACAAGAAATGCACAAAGCACATGCAAGGTTAAGAATAATAATTATTATTGTTATTGTCTCTCGTATCTTCATTATCTCTTCTTAGATGTTCTACGTGTTCCGGTGCCACATGTCCTGTGATTTGGTTCTTTATACTGTATGATACAGTACCTAACTTTTCTAAAATATAATAACCTGGAATCCAATGAGCATCAAATTTGGAATTTCTTCTGTGCTTCTTATAATAAACTCTATCACCTACTTTAAATTCCTGTAGTTGTGTATTTTTGTTTGCGTACTTTTTCTGTCTTTCTCTGGCTTTAATTATATTATTTCTTAACCTTACATGTACTTTGTGCATTTCTTGTATAATAACTTCCTGAAAATCCTCCCCCATATATTTACGTCTTGGTTTTAACAGATTGTCAATTGGGAGTATAGGCTCTCTTCCGTGTAATAAGTAAAATGGTGAAAAACCTGTCCCCTCATTTTGATTTGTGCGTATCGCGCTTAATGCAGATCCTAAGTAAAGGACCCAATCTTTTTCATGTTCCTCCACAATTTTTGCTATTATGTTATACAATGTCCGATGTTGTCTCTCATTCTTCGCATTTGAAGGTCTATAATATGAAGTTTTTATATGGCCTATATTCAAATCTTGTAATAACTTCTCGAACTTCTTGTTCACAAACTCCTTACCATTATCTGTGAGTACGATTTGTGGGCAACTAAATCTTGGTATGTACTCCTGTAGAAAAAGATTAGTGATGGTATCTGCGCTCTTATCCTGAATCGCATAGACTACTGGCCAAAGACTATAGCATTCCACGATATGAAGTAGATATACATTCCCCGATAGTGTTCTAGGGTGAGGATCTGATATATCTCAGCTCACTTTCTGCATTGGAAACTGAGGAATGTCAGTATCTTGTAAGGGACATTTGATCGTTTTCATATTTCTTAACCTACACTTCTCACACGCATCGACATATTTACAAGCAGTTTTAAATAAATTCGGCCAATAATATTTATTCGTAAGGGCTTTTACTAACTTGTCACGTCCAAGATGACCATTCTCATCATGATATGCCTTTAGAATCTCAATTTCCAAATGTTTTGGAATGTATTTTCTCAGCTGTTCGTTTCTTTCATTCACGTAATATAACTGATCGTCATCCTGCAAGACTAGAACATTTTTTCTTACAACTGTTTTTGGGATCTAATTCTTGTTCTTCCTTCATATTAAATTGCATTAAATGTGGGTCTTCCGCTATAGTTTCAGATTCTTGATCCGACGGTGAACTCCTAAAATCTTCTCTACTTAATATGGCAGAATCTAATATATTTACTTGCCAGTTTCGGTCGTCTATTTCGGGTTCGCCCTCATCCTCAGTGTTTCCTGATGTCTCTGGATACGGGATTCTGGATAATAAATCTGCACAGGTGTTGTCTTTGCCGGATATATATTCTATCTTCGCGTTGTATCCCTGTAAGTTCAGCGCCCATGTCTGTATTTTCCTGTTGTGTACTGGAGCTTCTAGTAAAGACTTTAAGGGCATGTGGTCAGTTCTAATAATGACATTGGCGTTATGTAAATAATAATTAAGTTTCTGAAGAGCATAGTGAATAGCATATGCCTCTTTTTCTATAGTCGGCCATTTTCTCTGAGATTTACTAAGTTTGTGTGACAGAAAATAGATTGGTCTTTCATTCCTAACTCTTGGTATTCCTGATCTTTCTCCTTCATATGGTTGTGCTAAACATGCTCCTATGGCGTTATCCGAAGCATCTGTATATAAAATTAACTGTTTGTCCAAATCTGGATGTGTCAATAGTGGCACTACTGTTAAGCTTTTTTGGATAATTAATTCTCGGCATTTCTACTCTGTCTGTTGTAATATACTGTTAGGATCATGTTCTACTTTGGCTATTACACATCCTCTGTATAATTTAATTTCCTTTTCTGTGTTGTTAATAATCATTACTGGAAAAGTTAAGTGTTTATCTAATGTCATTATTCCATCTGGAACTTCTAGACCAGGTTCATCTATTACCTCCCTTTCTAACTCTGTTAATTTAACTGTATGTCCTATTAAATAATACGGATTTCTTTTCACTTTCGCCTGTATCAGATTAACCGTCTGTGGTTTTAAAGTCGTGGACGTTTTAACTCCAACCAGTGCTGATATGTGCATGTCATCTTCTAAATCTACATACACGCCCTGGAATCTTAACTTAAGCAGATCAAAAAAAAGTCTTACACCATTTTTCAGTAAGAAGTCCCTACCTATAAGCATGTTCCTTTTTAACTCTTTGACTACGTGAAAAAGGTGTCTTACGCTGATTCCTCCTAAGTTGAGATTTATCATTGTTTAGCCAACTACGTCTAAATTTTGTCCTGTAACAGAGTGAAGAGTGTCATGACTCCTGAATATTTTACAATTTTTTATTATTTTGTATAAACAATTTTCCTTGATTACACTAACTTGAGCTCCCGAATCTATTAATGTTCGAATTCTATAATTCCCTATTTCTATTATGCATGAACTGGGGTCCGTTTTATTTATTGAAAACTGTTTGATTTCATCCAGTTGAGACCACTTTCTACTCGTCCTCCTATACTTGTCATTAAAATATTCTTTAATTCTTGGGACCTTGTTATCTTCCCTTC
This sequence comes from Cepaea hortensis, assembly GCA_963921405.1. Classification (NCBI taxonomy): domain Eukaryota; kingdom Metazoa; phylum Mollusca; class Gastropoda; order Stylommatophora; family Helicidae; genus Cepaea; species Cepaea hortensis. The sequence goes on from OY992876.1 coordinate 206,294,548, forward strand.
TACCGCAGGTCCTATTCAGTAAGTGGGATTTCGGTTTTCCTGCATTCTTGGTCTTGTAAAATTCCTCTGTCTATCTTCAAAATTCCTATTTGATCTGTTATTAACATTTCTATTTTGTGTATTCGACTGAACACGCCTGTTACCACAGATTTTAAAATGTGTCCGTGTTGTCCGCAACCCCAACAGACTATATTTGTGTTACCTACCGTTTCTCTTATAGGATTTCTCATTTGTCTTCTTCTATCGTAAGCATATTCATTACTTCCCTGCAACGTCTGTATTCCTCCTCTTTTATTCCATCCGAACCTTGCTTGTCCGATCTCCATGGGCTCTTCAATCCTATCCTCCCGACTAGTTCCTATTTCTCGTCCTACTCTTAGTCTAAATCTTCGTCTCAGACCTTCCTCCTGTACAGCTATATCCACAGCTTGTGATAATCTCTCAGGGTTTTCTTTCATTAATTTAAACTTCAGTCCATCAGACTTTATACCGTCTACAAAAATTCCGACCAACATTCTTTCCACTTCCTCCCCTCGTATGTTCTGTCCGATAAATGCTTCTTCAGCTAGGTTAATCAACCTGTCACTAAATAATTGCACAGTTTCTCCAGTGTTCTGCTTGGATTGTCTTAACACTGAAAACGGATGCTGAGGATCTGTGATTTCAGCATACTTGTGGGCTAAGTCATCCTTACACTGCTCCCATGTCTCATCTACTCTAGCTTCTAATTTTCTTCTAATGTGATCCGAAACCGGTGCTACAGTGGCCTGATAAGCAATTTTCATCTTCTCCTAATCCGTCGCCGCTACCAAGAATGCATGTTTCTCCACCGAAGTAATCCATTTCTTGAAATCTTTCGCCTGCCAACTAAATTTTTCAATCTCTGTCCCTACTCCTTGTTGCTTTATTGCTGTTTTGAGTCTGCCTATTGCCGTGCCTACTCCAGTTAAAACCTGTGTTAACGAAACTGGTTCCTCTGCCATGCTGAAATAGTTTTGCTATACAACTTATATAAACAAATTCACAATTATAATATATTTAACAGTTATCAATAAGTATACCACTGCAGGCGTTTTTGAACTAGACAAGGGACGTAAGCATCTGTTTTTCGTCCTATAAAAATCAAGTGTTCTAATTAATTAATTAATTTTACTTAACACACAATGTTATGTTATATTAGTTAAATCAATTTCACTTATTATAATGCTATATTAGCTTAATCAATTATCTTAAATCAATTTCTTAAATACCGTTCATGGATATGTCTTCCACGAGTCCAAAAGGAAAGTCCAAATGTGCCAACTGACGATTATGCTTGACAGTTGTAGTCTTCACAGGAAAAAAACGAGCGTGTTGTGATCTTCGATTCCATCATAGAGAAAGGAAAACTTCTGGACTCTTCATTCACCCATAGGCGGGCACCTCGGATTTGTGGCTTCTTTTCACCCCTTGGTGGGCTCGTCTGGACTTCACCCGAAAAAGGGCACGTCTGGATTTGAAACGGCTCAAGCTGAAAAACGAAGCGATTACAATAGGTTCTCTTCTTCAGCAGGACGGCAACCCATTATGCCCACCCGCGTCCGAGGAGACCAAAGCAAGTAAATCGCATTATATAATGAACTTCATAAGCTTGAGTTTAGTTTAGGTAAAGTCGGCTTGGTGGTGGGTGACACAACTTTTAAATCGACAAAACGACGATTTTCATGGTCTCTCAGCATTTAAAAATGACTTCAAGCAAATGGGCTTGGCTCAGATTCTAACAGCAATTTATAAGATTCTGAATCTGACTTGACCACAAACTTCTTGTACTTAACAACGACAGCTCCAATAAGTTACCTCACTTCAGGCAGCCAAGGTCAATCCAACGACACGATGACCTCAAGGTAACGGCTAAATCAACAGCCCCGATAACAGCAGCTCAAGGCTTACAGCATAGTGACACCCAAGGACAACGGCCAAGTCAGCTCAGGACACGGTGATCACAACTCCGACAAACAGCTCACGGTGGCAGCTCTGTCCAGCAATTCATGATAAGATATATGTCGGCTCCAACAACTAGCCTCAGTAAAACGATTTGCGGTTGTTCCAATATGGGTTGCAACCTTTGACAAGGCCTGCATCACTTGACTGCGGCTTCTGACAAAGATTCACTCAGTCACAGTAAAACTCGATAAGACTGTATTGGCATGATATGGCCAGCAAAACATCTGTTGTGGTAACGTGTTTGTTGTAGCAACGCAAAGCAACTTGAGAAAAGGCGTCCAAAAAAAGTCCTCCGCTGTGCCGTATATTTTTGTAGTACTTCACGATGTGTTTCTTAGCCCAAGTTCAAAATCCTGGTCACGAAGGCTCCAATTCTGCATTGTAGCAGTGCTGGTACATTAAATAGCAGAGACAATTCGTTTGCTGGAGTTGTTCAACTGTTTATTTCATCAAATATATATTGTAGATCATCAAGTAAGCATTGATCATACAAAACAGGTGTGGTTCGCTTCAAACTCTGATGGTAACTAACTATCTCTAACCCCGCGTCACCGCTTGAGCGTCCCTAGCTACCCCCCAATGGGATGCTCCGCCGTGCCCTGTACTAGTCTTTTCCCCCTTGCACACCCCTCATTAACTCACCAACTCCCTAACAGAGATGGTGCTCTGTTACAGGGCGTGTATTTTATAAAGCGTTTTATTGGCATTGTATATTGTTGGTTTGAAAAACACGCATCTTGCGCTTAGTGAGATAAATCGATTCCATTGTTTCTTAGGGTGTGGCAGGTATGATTACAGCACAGACAGACAGACAGACAGACAGACTGCTGTCATTAGGCTGTCTAAGCAATACGAGCAGTAATAATACTAGTCGTAACAGGAGTAGATGTATCAACAAATAGTAATGATAGTCAGCATCATGAAGTGACTTCCCGGCTGGCGTGGGCGATCATACCTCCCCTCAAATTGCGGTCTGCTATTGTGTGGATCAGTCCATATTTTGAATCATTCAACTGGAATCCCAATTAACGTCGTTATCTCATGCAATCGTGGTAGTCATAGTAGCAATAGTAGCCCATGAACTGTCCCTGCATGCTCTTGAGGGTTGACGGTATGTCTCCGGCTGTTCTGAATTGGCCAGCTGGGATGGGGATGACACAACGATAGTGTGAGTTGATTGTCCTTCGTAACACAAGGGAAGAGTAACCCGGTCAACAAATGCCTGCAGAAGTTGGATGTGTCAGCCGAAAGGTGCAAGTATTGTAGATCTGCTGCAAATAGGCACAATACAATTACGCCCAACAAACATGTCACATGAACTCAGAAGAAGATGCAGAAGAACACAAAGGACCAATATGTGTGGAGAGACGTGACAATCTATGCCACATCGGAAGGTACACAATGTGTTTACAGTATGTGTGAGAGCAGATGTGCTTATGTGAGTGTGTTGTCTGACAGTATTTGAGTGTGCGTCTTTTTTAGTTTTAAAGCGTTTGCATGTGTTCACATGCCTTTATTAATTAAATAGTGTTACTACACAATTAATGTTTATGATTTCCTTTTCAAAGTTCCAGGGCTAGACCCACAAGTAGAGTCAAGTAAGAATCAGCATTCGAATCGATCTGTTTTCTGACAGTTAAAAATAATCTCTAATTAAATAATTATGTTTAAAATGAAATAACTTAATTTATTTAGATTTGTTTATTTATTCACGTCTGCTAACAAGTTATTACACTCATGTATGCATCATCCTTTATCTTGCCAGCTGGTGTCGGTATTCATGCATATCCACAGATCTCGGTCTTTGGTGTTATGGATAAGTTCTGTTGGTAATATTTCGCAATATTACCGTCTCAGTCCATCCAGCATAATTTCTCTTGGTCTACCCCTGCCTAGCTTACCTGTGAACTTTCCAGTTGTCACAATGTTCTCCAATGCTTATATTCTTATCATATAACCAAAGAGAGCTGTTTTTATCATTCTTATTGTTGAATGGAATGTTCTAGTTTCATATAACCTCGTTCAGGCAGTTGTTATTTGCTCTGACAGTCCAAGGAATTATCATCATTCGTCTCATATATTAATATGCATATATTAGGTAATAGTGAAAGGTGAAGAGCAGGTATGTGAAATACTTAGATAAATAGAGACATATTTACTCAGGAAGTAGGGCTACCCACGTGGGCTTGGCATAAGTTTGAATCAATAGGACTGTGAAACAGTTAAAAGATGTTTGACAATCTCTGTTAGAATGCCAATAATGAAACTCCATGACCCTGGCGAAGGCATTGTCATAAGCATGGTAGGCTCTTCGCTTGCAAAATTGAGGAAAGGTATGACCACATATTCTTCCTTTCTCTCAGGACTGCAAAGTGCGACGTCGCTATCACATTGCAGACCTATAACAAGAAACTGCTTTGTGACAAATGTAATTATGTATATATAGTGTATTAGAGATGGCTTTAGGCCCATGTATAATTGTGAAACAATAGTGACACTCGGGGAATTTAATGCAAAAGTAGCAGCGGGATTTCTGGCTTTGGCGTAAGTCGCAGGTCGGTAACCTGTTTTCTGCCAGTCACCATTTGGGTATGTATAACAACATTTGCTGACCATACATAATTATCAACTTAAATATTAACTTGCTTTATATGGTCAAGCGTTAAGTGATTTCACCCCTAATGTGATGGTATTGCTGCTAAAGCATCGCCACAAACCAGGCACGCAGGTTTCCAATGACTTCAACAAACAATAACCATTTCTAGATTTATCTTGAAAAGATTGAAATTCTGCATCGACTTTTTGTGTCTTTGCAGGATGAAACACCAATTAAGTTATATTTACTCTCCAGCAACTCGACTATTTTTATTTTGATCACCGTCCTAGTTACGATAACAATTTGGCAATGTGTACTGCCACCGACTTCCCATAGAGTCATATCAATACAGGCAGACTCGCTGTAGGCAGCCGACAAGAAGCATACTTGTTCTTCCTGCTATGAACTCGTATGCGTCATCAACTCGTTTGCCCATCAAACTTTAATCATTTGACTTGAATATTGACAAGCGAAAAAAAATGTATGACTCATAAATATCTTGAGATGATGAATTAAAGAAGAATAAAGAAGTTCCACTCAATATAAATGTATGTTGCAATGACAAAAGCGCCTAGATGTATTGAATTTCGTGTCCTGTCTGCAGTTGCTTTGGTAGGGCCGGACCAAGTGATTCCACAGATCTCATATGGCTAGCCCGCTCTATGGCGAAGGGGATATAGTCTTCATAATTCCGCATACAGCGTTTGAAACACACGTGCTGTTTAAACACGCGATTTGGCAGCAGACCACCTTGCGTTGCATGTTATAAACCGGTATGGGTTCCGGTTGTTCAGAAAGCAATGGCAAACTACTGAACGTAAACGTGCCCGGGAATCAAAAACAGCTAAACAATGCTGGAGCTGACTGCTGCGTCCTGTAAAGAATTGCAAATAACTTATATGGCTAGCGGGCCCGGCGTTCATTTACCCTGGTGGAGGTAAAAGAAACGAGAGAGGTAACAGATTAATATCGTGAGAGAATATAATGACATGATACTCGGTAACACCTGCTTCGATCACCATCCTCGACTAGTCTGGGTTGGTAACGGCGCTTGATGTAATAGTCGCATTCTAATTGACTTCAAATCGATTTCAAAGAGGTTCAGATGCATTTTAGTAAGCGCATACATTAGACATTTGTTTAATTTTCCACCATGCTACAAAGTCGGGCTCGTTTATTTTTGGGTAACTTTTCATCACGACTGCGATGGGAACATTGTGCCAGTGTGTTAAAGCTTGACTATAAATACTATCCCAAAGAACATCAAGTTAAATCTAACATAACTTAAGTCAAAGGATTTAGAGAATGATGCACTGTTACTGCACATAATTGACATATTTAGGTACTTTCGTTCCCATTTGCCGTATTTTGCCGGAGATTTTTTTTCGTTAATTTACGTTTTTTGGGGTTTTGTTTCGGTGTCTCCATTTAAAGAATATATAGAGTACTCGTTATGTTAAATTGTCCGATTATTTCAAGATCGCGTTAAAAAAGGACCGATTACTTTATAAAGTTTCTCCAACCCCGGTTTACGTTTTGCACATCTCGTGTTTCTGAAATTCGCTTCCGACACAGAAATACAGAGTAACATTTTCAGACGTAAGTAGACCCACAAATCACGTTTTATGTAGATGTCTGTGTTTGTTCTTAGATCAATTATTAAATCAACCATCCATTTTTATATAAATTGTGTTATTTTGGACTAATAAAGTCGGAGGGCACATGCCTAACTAAAATGATGAAGATCGCATGCCATGATGCATGGCGGGAAATAGCCGTTTTCTTGTCATACTTCGGCGATAACTATTTAATATTCTTATGGAACATTCACAGCGATATGAATGCCAATGAATGCAATTTTGCATTTTACATCCATTTTAGTAATTTTGTTTAATTTTCCATTATGCTACACGGTCGGGCTCGTTTATTTTTGGGTAACTTTTCATCACGACTTAACTAATTTATACGCGCTCTGGTAGGCCGTAGACAGGGCAAGCAGACTGACGTCACCGCAGCATGATGTGGAATGTGTATAATATATATATATACGTGCTGGTAATGGGAGCCGGTCGATCAGAAAGCAATGGCAAACCACTAAACGTAACACTTGCCCAGTACATCAATAGCAGCTGGAAAATGCTAGTGTTGACTGCAACATCCCGTAAGGGATACTAAGGGATACTCATAATGTGAATAACTGCACTAAATAATGTGTGTATAGCTTTTTGCTTGATCCAAACGTCAGAAATACGCAGAAGGAAACACACATTAAAACGACGAGGTACTTTAACATCAGACGACACAACGTTATTCTTGAAACCACAATGAGAGGAACAGTTCAGAGCAATAGAAGTAGAAGTTGTCAGAGATACACACTGATAGACAACACCAATTTAAAGTGTTGATACAGCCCAGCAGTACTGCATCAACGGCTCGGACATAATTTTCTACAAATCCGAAAACTCGGATTTCGAAGGTGAAATTGGATGTTCGTAATGAAACTTTATATTGTCGTAATATGTGTCGTCCCTGGGGTGAGGGGAATCAACACCCACAAACTTTTAACCACATATAATTATTTTGAGGATCTTCTGGATTTCTGTCCACAACACCCCGTCAGTCTTCGGATCTCTCTCTCTCTCTCTCTCTCTCTCTCTCTCTCTCTCTCTCTCTCTCTCTCTCTCACTCTCTCTCTCTCTCACACACATCTTCCCGGTTTCCGGTAACGAGCGGACGTGTTTTCACATGCTCTCTCGAATTTTGAATATTTTAACAAGTTTACTTAATTTAATCGCGATGCTGTGTATATCATTGTGTTCGTTCTAAAAGTGGATTTACATACTACTCAAGACATCAAGTTTATGTGACCATTTATTTAGTGAAATGAGGGATTCTTTGTGATATGTGATGGTAAGAGCAGCCATTTTTGAATGTTACCAATCATCGATCCACGTCAACGTGAGAATTTGCCATGCGGGGCTAACAAGTGATAATCACCACGCACGCCCAACAGAAGGGCCGGCGTTTTTATTTACTGCATTATTGTGCTGATTTTACACACTCTCAACTGTCAAGTTTATGTGACTGTTTATTTAGTGAAATGAAGATTTCATTGTGACACGTGAGGGTAAGAGCATCCATTTTTGAATTTTTACCAATTATCGATTCACGACAACGTGAGACTTAACTATGTGTGACTAGCAAGAGATAAGCGCCACGCACGATCTACAGAAAGGCCTGAGTTTTATTTACTCCTTGCCTTGTCGAGCTGCCTATATTGCCAACATGTCCTCCAACTTAAGACCATCAACTGTGGCAAAGCGATGTGAACATGAAAACAAAAACAAGATGGGACAACAGTTAGTTAGCACGCCAGCTCAGCGACTGAATCTATCATCTTCATCGCCAACATCCATCACGCTGTCTAGTGAACAATCAGACATTGATGTACAGCTGAACAAACAACACAATTCACCAGCTCAATCTTATCAAACTAACACATCACCTTCAAAGACGGCCGAAACACAGAGCCACAATGATTGTCGTGAACTAATTCAGGCTTTGGAGATGAGGTTAAAAGATTTTATTACCAGCAACACCACTAATATTATTGCGGAGTTTAAAGAAGAAAACATTCTTCTTCGAGAGGAAATCCGAATCCTTAAAGAATAGAAAGAGACTTTTAAAACATCCATACATGCCTTGAAACTAAAGCGTGCACAGTCATTTCATAAAAGTGCACAAACAGAAAGTATCCATGGTGTTGTGGATGCGTGTGTTACCAGTGAATGTTCGTCGCATAATGACATACAGATAGTTTCTACAAGCAACAAAACCACCACTAAACCTGTAGAACGCACACCATCTATCTACCCCATCGATGTGCATATCAGCAACATGTTCCAGGCCTTAAGTGTAGACTCTCCAGCAGCAGACTTGGAATCACAGAGCTCAGTCGTTAATACTACTGGATACCAACACCCAACGCAAGCAAGCTATAATAAACAAGAACACAAGAAAGACGACAGTGACCAGTGGCAACAACAGTCCAGGCGGACACGCCAGCAGCGTGAAATAACCATAGATCATAGTGCAACACATGTAGTCATTGGAGACTCCCTGCTGAAGGGAATCTATAGTGATCGCTTGTCATCTTCTGACAGCGAATCAACTTCAATCTACCCTGTACCAGGCGCTGACATTGACAGGCTGACCGCTACACTGCGACGATTCCAAGTGAACGACCGAATTAGGAGAGCAACAGTCCATATTGGTGCTAATGACATAATGGATAATAAAATCATCAGCACCTCACAACTAGCTACATTGGAGGTGCTGTTGCGCAATAGATTTCCGAAATCATCCTTGTTTATTTCATCTATCATTCCACCATGTTACGGGTTCCAGCGTCGTACTGCCGATGCTGCTAATCTTACGTTATGTAAATTCTGTAAAAATAATAACATGAATTTCATAAATAACACCCCTTACTTTACGTCGCCGTCCAGAGCTCCTAAGAAAAAAAACTATACAGGGATCAAATACATTGTTCCAAGCTAGGAAGTAGCTTCCTAGCGAAGAACATAAAATATCCCGAACGTGCACAACAACCAGCACCAGTTACAGGAGTAAACCGAACTTCACCTCCGGCAACAGCTATCTCACTGTGTTCAGAAAACACTCCTTCTCTTCCCACACCACCCTTGCCTGTACCACAGGAACACAATGTCTTGAATAGCAACCCAAGCTCCAATCCAAATGTTGCTAAATATGATACTTTGTTTTCTACCTTGCCCTTAAAACAGTCTCCCTCTATGATGTCAAAGGGGACACCGTTAAACAATGGTGCTGTGCCGCCGATGCCTGCTTCCAATGTAGGCACTTCCAGTGACCCTCATAGCAATCCCTCGCTGGACGGTAATCTACAACCCTATGAGTGGAACCGTCAACTTCAGCAGCTAATGCGATACAATGCTGCAGCCCTGCACCAAGCATTCATGATATCACTCCAGCAAAGACATTTTCCTGCCCCCTCTAACAGCCTTAACTATTTCTAAAAAAAGTTTCAAAATCCCTGCAATTTGTATACCACAAACGACATCTTCCTTTTAGTTTATAATGTTCGCCAATCACGATCAGTGGCTCAACAGAAATGGTCTATATATAGGCCATCTCAACATCTTTCATCTGCTCAACAAATTACCTGAGCTCTCGGTAATACTGTCCAAACAGTTTCATGTGTTTGGAATCACAGAAAGTCGTCTTAACGACAAAATAACCGACTCCGAAATCTCACTTAAGGGGTTTAAAGTAATTCGGAAAGATGCATATCAAAAATTAGAGACATGTATTGCTGTATACATTTCCAATTCCCTCAACTGGTCCCGTAGAAGTGATCTCGAGACAGTAGAGATAGAATGTGTTTGGTTAGAGGTGAAGCCAGCCAGCCAACAACCGTTTCTCATTGGATACCTATATAGGAATCCTTGTGCCGGGTACAGTTGGTATGACTGCTTCACTACAATGATGGATAGAGTGTTTACAGCAGGTAGAGAAGTTATGATACTAGGTGACTTCAACATAGATATTAGTAAATCCAACCAGACATGGGACGATATCATTCTTTCTTACAATTTCAAACAACTAATAAACCGTCCTACAAGAGTTACTGACACATCCTCAACTATAATTGATCATATATATGTTACTTGTCCAGATAATATTATTGAATGTTCTGTTCCTGTTAGTACACTTAGTGACCACTACCCGGTATGTTGTACATGGTCAAGAATTGGGTTCAAATCTCTTAAACATAAACATGTAAGTATCAAATTTAGAAATTTTAAAGCATTCAACCAAGATTTATTTTTGCAAGACTTAAGAAAAGCAGCCCTTGATCACGTTTACCAACTTCCTGACCCGGACGATACATTAGCTTTCTGGACGAAGACAGTCTACAATGTGTTCGATAAACACGTGCCAGTCAAAGAAGTTCGAGTCAAACATCAACACAAATCCCCATGGGTCACTAGAGAAGTTCTGGAAATCATGAGAGAGCGAGATACAGCACACAAAAATAAAGACTTCATCAATTACCGCAGACTAAGGAATAAAGTTAAATATGAAATTCTTAGGATTAAAAAAAAAGATCATTTAAAAAATTTGATTGTAGATAATTCAAATAGTACAAATATATGGAAGGCTATTAACTTGCTAACCAATAAGAAACGCCCTCCAGAATCAGCAATACCAAATTCTATAACATGCGATGAATTCAGTTGGTTCTTTCAATCAGAAATAGAGAATCTAAAGTCTTCAATACCAGACTCATCGTGTAATTTAAGTTCACTGGCATCATTCTGTGAGGAGAAGTGCACCAGAAATATTCCCGCTGAGATTCCTTTAATGTCTGTTGCAGACGTTTATAAATATCTCATAAACCTCAAATCAACAAACTCACACGGCCTAGATGGTATCAGTAATAGAATTCTTCGTTGTGCTGCACCAGTCATTAGCGAGTCCTTAACGTTAATATATAACCAGTGCCTGGCCAAAAACTACTTTCCATCTGCATTTACAATTGCTGAAGTGTTTCCGCTAATTAAAAATGGCTCAATCGATAATAGCGTTTTGGGTAATTATAGACCTATTTCCTTACTATCGTCACTATCAAAACCACTAGAAAAACACATTCATAAAATAACGTTACATCATTTAATTAACAATCTAATAATTAACAGTCAATCTGGGTTTCGACCTAAATATTCTTGCCATAGTGCTCTAACAAAAATGACCGATAACTGGCACTTAAACATCAACAACGGTAGAATTTGTGGAGCGGTGTTTGTAGACTTTAAAAAAGCTTTTGATATGGTAGATCACGATATTCTAATTAGAAAACTAAAACAAATGAAGACAAGCACCAACATGGTGAACATAATTACGTCATTTCTATCCGACAGACAACAAGTCGTGTCCTTCAACAACTGTCTATCAAGACCCACACAGCTTAATATTGGTGTGCCTCAGGGCTCAATACTAATTCCGCTGGTTTTTGCAGTTTATATTAATGATCTTCCTTTATACATCAATACAACTTGTGATCTATTTGCAGACGACTGTACTATATATACTAGTCAAGAAAACCGTAGTGAATTAGAGAATTCTTTACAAAAGGAACTTGATAATCTTACTAGATGGAGCAATGAAAATCGCATGCAAATTAACATTGACAAAACCAAATCCATGCTAGTAACGACCAGACAAAAACTGCAGACACTAGCCATAACTGGAGCACCGCTCGAACTCCGCATAGGCAAGTTACCTATAGTTAATGTGACTGAACATAAAACACTAGGTCTTTTAATTGACAGCCATTTGAACTGGAGCTCTCATGTTCACGATCTTACCAAGAAAATAGCACAAAAAGTTTACCAACTTGCTAAAATTCAGCACTTCCTGGACGAAAGCACACGAAAAATATTCTATACATGCTATATCCAATCACATCTCGATTACTGTTCCACAGTTTGGGATGGTTGCCCTAAATCTAATTTAAAACGACTATGTTCTCTACAAAACCACGCTATTCGTCTGGTTTCTGGCATAAAGCATGTCGAAAGTAATAATTTGTACAGTCATCTAAGACTTCTACCACTTCAAAAGCGCTTCCATTTCAACAAAGCCAAATTAGTGAATAAAATTATATCTCAAAATACCCCAGAGTATCTTCTGCCGCTGATTCAATCTAATGCAATGAACAGCAAGCGCCTAAATTTGTTACATGTCTCAAAGCCTAGATTGGTCCTATACAAAACATGTTTTGCCTATTCTGATGCTCACTTATGGAATGAGCTGCCTCCTGATCTGAAAACTCCAATGAGTCCCTACAATTTAACCGAAAACTCTTTCAATACTTAATCCATATCGACTATATGCCACCATAATTCATTTACTGGTATAATTGTTCATTATAATTGTTCATTATAATTGTTTAACTATAATTGTTCACTATATATGTGTGTGTGGGAGAGAGAGAGAGAGAGAGAGAGAGAGAGAGAGAAAGTGGGTGTCAGAGAGAGGGAAAGAGTGAATGTGTGTGTGCGCACGCGCATGCGTGTGTGTGGAGAGAGTGATTGAGCGAGAAATGGTGGAGGAATGTGTCAGTACATGCATTCGTACGTGTATGTGTGAGAGTGAATGAGGGAGTGTGTGCGTGCGTGCATGCGTTAATGCGTACGTGTATGTGTGAGAGTGTGTGATTGAGAGACTGAGTGTGTGTGTGTGAAGGATTGTGTGTGAGAGAGTGAGACAGTGGGAGAGTTGATGTGTTATTGTGTGTGTGTGTGTGTGTGTGTGTGAGCGCGCATGCGTGTGAGTGTGTGTATATGAAAGAATACACACAGAGAGAGAGAGAGAGAGAGAGAGAGAGAGAGAGAGAGAGAGAGAGAGAGCAGATGCATGTCATGTAACACGCATGTTATGTAATACGTGAATCCATATGTTTGTGTATTCTCATCTGTCATATTATCAGTTAAATACCATTTGATTTTATCAAGCATAATATAAACTCATGTTCATTACTGTAGTTTGAGTGAGAGAGTAAGTGAGTGTAAATGAGAGACAGAATGAGTGAGCGGGAGAGTGAATGAGTGAGTGGGAGAGTGAATGAGTGAGCATGAGAGTGAATGAGTGAGCGGGAGAGTGAATGAGTGAGCATGAGAGTGAATGAGTCAGCGGGAGAGTGAATGAGCGTGAGGGTGAATGAGTGAGCGTGAGAGTGAATGAGTGAGCCCGAGAGTGAATGAGTGAGAGTGAATGAGTGAGCGGGAGAGTGAATGAGTGAGCGGGAGAGTGAATGAGTGAGCGGGAGAGTGAATGAGTGAGCGGAAGAGTGAATGAGTGAGCGGGAGAGTGAATGAGTGAGAGTGAATGAGTGAGCGGGAGAGTGAATGAGTGAGCGGGAGAGTGAATGAGTGAGCGGGAGAGTGAATGAGTGAGAGTGAATGAGTGAGCGTGAGAGTGAATGAGTGAGAGTGAATGAGTGAGCGGGAGAGTGAATGAGTGAGCGGGAGAGTGAATGAGTGAGCGGGAGAGTGAATGAGTGAGCGGGAGAGTGAATGAGTGAGCGGGAGAGTGAATGAGTGAGAGTGAATGAGTGAGCGGGAGAGTGAATGAGTGAGCGGGAGAGTGAATGAGTGAGTGGGAGAGTGAATGAGTGACAGTGAATGAGTGAGCGTGAGAGTGAATGAGTGAGAGTGAATGAGTGAGCGCGAGAGTGAATGAGTGAGCGGGAGAGTGAATGAGTGAGCGGAAGAGTGAATGAGTGAGCGGGAGAGTGAATGAGTGAGAGTGAATGAGTGAGCGGGAGAGTGAATGTGTGAGCGGGAGAGTGAATGAGTGAGCGGGAGAGTGAATGAGTGAGAGTGAATGAGTGAGCGTGAGAGTGAATGAGTGAGAGTGAATGAGTGAGCGGGAGAGTGAATGAGTGAGCGGGAGAGTGAATGAGTTAGCGGGAGAGTGAATGAGTGAGCGGGAGAGTGAATGAGTGAGCGGGAGAGTGAATGAGTGAGAGTGAATGAGTGAGCGGGAGAGTGAATGAGTGAGCGGGAGAGTGAATGAGTGAGTGGGAGAGTGAATGAGTGACAGTGAATGAGTGAGCGTGAGAGTGAATGAGTGAGAGTGAATGAGTGAGCGCGAGAGTGAATGAGTGAGCGTGAGAGAGAGAGATAGAGAGAGAGAGAGAGTGCGAGAGTTGATGTGTTAGTGTGTGTGTGTGTGTGTGTGTGTGTGAGCGCGCGAATGCGTGTGAGTGTGTATATGAAAGAATACAGAGAGAGAGAGAGAGAGAGAGAGAGAGAGAGAGAGAGAGAGAGAGAGAGCTGAGCAGATGCATGTCATGTAACACGCATGTAATGTAACACGTGAATCCATATGTTTGTGTATTCCCATCTGTCATATTATCAGTTAAATACCATTTGATTTTATCATGCATAATATAAACTCATGTTCATTACTGTAGTTTGAGTGAGAGAGTCAGTGAGTGTGAATGAGAGACAGAATGATTGAGCGGGAGAGTGAATGAGTGAGCGGGAGAGTGAATGAGTGAGCATGAGAGTGAATGAGTGAGCGTGAGTGAATGAGTGAGCGCGAGATTGAATGAGTGAGTGGGAGAGTGAATGAGTGAGCGTGAGAGTGAATGAGTGAGCGGGAGAGTGAATGAGTGAGCGCGAGAGTGAATGAGTGAGAGTGAATGAGTGAGCGGGAGAGTGAATGAGTGAGCGGGAGAGTGAATGAGTGAGAGTGAATGAGTGAGCGGGAGAGTGAATGAGTGAGCTGGACATTGAATGAGTGAGCAGAAGAGTGAATGAATGAGAGTGAATGAGTGAGCGGGAGAGTGAATGAGTGAGTGGGAGAGTGAATGAGTGAGAGTGAATGAGTCAGCGGGAGAGTGAATGAGTGAGCGGGAGAGTGAATGAGTGAGCGGGAGAGTGAATGAGTGAGCGCGAGAGTGAATGAGTGAGCGGGAGAGTGAATGAGTGAGCAGGAGAGTGAATGAGTAAGCGGGAGAGTGAATGAATGAGAGTGAATGAGTGAGCGGGAGAGTGAATGAGTGAGTGGTAGAGTGAATGAGTGAGAGTGAATGAGTGAGCGGGAGAGTGAATGAGTGAGCGGGAGAGTGAATGAGTGAGCTCGAGAGTGAATGAGTGAGCGAGAGAGTGAATGAATGAGCGCGAGAGTGAATGAGTGAGAGTGAATGAGTGAGCGGGAGAGTGAATGAGTGAGCATGAGAGTGATTGAGTGAGAGTGAATGAGTGAGCGGGAGTGTGAATGAGTGAGAGGGAGAGTGAATGAGTGAGCAGAAGTGTGAATGAGTGAGCGGGAGAGTGAATGAGTGAGTGGGAGAGTGAATGAGTGAGAGTGAATGAGTGAGTGTGAGAGTTAATGAGTGAGCGGGAGAGTGAATGAGTGAGCGGGAGAGTTAATGAGTGAACGTGAGAGTGAATTAGTGAGCGCGAGAGTGAATGAGTGAGAGTGAATGAGTGAGCGGGAGAGTGAATGAGTGAGCAGGAGAGTGAATGAGTGAGCGGGAGAGTGAATGAGTGAGCGGGAGAGTGAATGAGTGAGCGGGAGAGTGAATGAGTGAGCGGGAGAGTGAATGAGTGAGAGTGAATGCGTGAGCGGGCGAGTGAATGAGTGAGAGTGAATGAGTGAGCGGGAGAGTGAATGAGTGAGCGGGAGAGTGAATGAGTGAGCGGGAGAGTGAATGGGTGAGCGTGAGAGTGAATGAGTGAGCGCGAGAGTGAATGAGTGAGCGCGAGAATGAATGAGTGAGCGCGAGTGTGAATGCGTGAGCGAGAGAGAGAGAGAGAGAGAGAGAGAGAGAGAGAGAGAGAGAGAGAGAGAGAGAGAGAGAGAGAGAGAGAGAGAGAGAGAGAGCATCACTATTTTTACGTCACATACTTTTTATGTACACATTTTTCTCCATGTTTAATATTTTTATGAGACTGCTCATGACAAGTGTCAGTGTATGTATGTGAGTAAATTGTGGGAGTTTGTTCATGCTAGTTTCAATGCTAACGTGAGACATTTTGTATGTGTCTAGATGTGAGGAGGTGTGAGTGTGTGTGGAGGATGTGTGTGAGTGTGGGGTGGGGATATGTGTGGATGGGGGATGTGTGGGTGGGGGTATGCGTTTGGATGTTTTGGGGTGTGTGGGTTTTGGTGGGTAGTGATATTTCTGGGTGTTGGTGGGATGTGTGGATGGATGTGTGGGGGTGAAAGTAGGGGTGTGGGAATGGGTGTGGGGGATGTGTATATGGGTGGAGGATATGTGTGTGGAACGGATGTGGGGGTTGTGTGTTATGTGGGTGGAGATGTGTGGATGGTTTGAGGAAGTATGTGTGGGTGGCGGGGTTGTGTGGGTAGGGGATTTTGTTGGGTGGATTGGGGATGCAAGGGCGGGTGGGGATAAATGGATGGTGTGTGGGTGTGAGATATGTGTGCAGTGTGTTGGTGCGGGATGTTTGCATGATGTGTGGGTGGAGGGTATGTTTGTGGTGGTATGGGTGAGGATATGTGTGTGGGTGGAGGATAGTGGGTGGTGTGGGGGATGTGTGTGATGGGTGCGGGGAATGTGTGTATGGGTGGGGTATATGTGGGGGTGAGTAGGGGATGTGTGGTTGTTGGGGGAAGTATATGGGGGTGTGTGGGTGGGAGATTTGTGCGTGGATGGGGAATGAGTGGGTGAGGGTGTGTGAGTGGCTTAGGGATGTGTAGGTGGGTGAGGGAGTTGTATGTGTCGGGGTGGGATGTGTGAGTGGGTGGAGGATGTGTGTGGGTAGGGGTATTGTGATCGGGAGATGTTTGGTTGGGGGTGGGTGGGTGGGAGGGGTGTGTGTGCGTAGTGGAGGATGTATGCGTGAGTGAGTGTGTTGGTGGACGGGTAGGGAATGCGTGTGTGGGTGGGGAGAGGTGTGTGGTGTGTTGGTTGGGGATATTGTGTGGGTGAAGTATGTGTGTGTTTTGTGGTGTGTGATTGGGGGTATGTGGGGTGGATGGGTAAGAGTATCTGTGTGGCTGTGGGTGGGAATATTGTGTGGTATCTAGGTGGGGGATATGTGTGTGGTGTGTAAGTGGGGATGTGTTGGTGAGGGATATGTGAGTGTGTGGTGCGCGGGTTGGGAATATTGTGTGGTAGGGTGTGTATGTGATGTGCGGGTTGGGGATTGTGTGGTGGGGGATTGGGTTAAGGCATGTGTGGGTGGGTGGAAGTTGTATGTGTGGGTGGTGGGGTGTGTGTTAGTGGTTTGGGGATGTATGGGTGGTTAGGGAGATGTGTGTGTGTGTGGGGGGGGAGGGGGGAGGTAGGGACATGTCAGTTGGTGGGGATGTATGTGTATGGTTTGGGGATGTGTGAGTGGATGTGCGATGTGTGGGTTGGTGGGGGATTGTGTGCGTGGGTGGGGAATATGTGGTCGATGGAGATGTGGATGGGGGATGGGGGGTTTGAGGTGTGGGTGAGGAGAGGATATGTGGGTTAGGATGTGGATGGGCGTGGGATGTGTGGGTTAGTCGGGGAATGTTTGTGGGTGGCGAGTGTGGTTTGGTTGGAGGATCAGGTGAGGGCAATGTGTGTGGGTGGGGGATGTGCGCGAGGGGGGTGGGTCGGTTGGTGGGGTATGTATGTGTCCCTGGTGTGCGTGTGTGTGGGTAGGTGGGGGTGTGTGTGTTGGTGGGGTGATGTATGGATAAAAGGGAGATGGGCCTCATAACATGGTAATAAGCCTTGTTTATGTTTACAACATTCATTTCACAATGTTTATTTTTCTTCATATGTAAATGTATAATGCTCTTGATGAATGAAAGACGAGTGATTGGAAGGGCCGAATGTAAGACGGGCCTGCGCGCCCAATTTGTGACCCTAATAAAGTTGATTTGATTTTATTTGATTTCTCTCTCTCTCTCTCTCTCTCTCTCTCTCTCTCTCTCTCTCTCTCTCTCTCTCTCTCTCTCCCTCTCTTACCACTGGACCATGCCCCCTCTCATTCTTTTCCGAAACATACCCACACAACACTAGCCTCTAACACAAATGACAAATTAATTTAATAAAGAAAAAGTGTCAGGTGTGTGCAAAGTGTATGTATAGAATGTCTGTCGTATAATCTAGTGTGTATGTAGAGTCAGACCGAATAGCTCAGGAGCAAAGTCTGTTTCATCACTGTACTGGCCACACAACAGCACCATATATCAAGGACAGAAGACCTCACTCAAATGATGTGTCTCTCCAGCCAAGTGTTGACTTCCTCCACTAGCTCCTGGACAGTCCGGATGCTTGGTCATCAATGGTGGAAATAGTCCAATATTGACCATCAATCTAACACACACAGTGTAACTACTCTGTTGATAAAAGTTCTGTGATCAGAGAATCCTAAACATAATGTTACTGTCACTTTGGAAAACTAAATGTTAGTATTTAACTGTTCATAGGAATTCCCCAATTGTAACACACACTGTTAATTGGTACTGATAGGAATTCACCAATTGAAACTCAAAATGTTAATTTTCCCGGTATCTATATCTACTAGTGTTCCTGGTACAGGTGTTATAGTCAGTGTCTTTATTTTACAGTGATGTAAACTATTACTTAGGAAACACACTTATATAATCATTGTTTCCTGCTCAGCAGAGGCCAGGTTCTTGCAGACCCTCTGGGTTATGGGCCCAGTGCAAAAGCCTCTTAGTAAACTCTGCCTTCAATGCTCGAGCCATGACTTTTATTCTAGCTGGTGGTAAAATATACTGGAATATGTTGAAGAGAGAACACACCTGGTGAGAGCAACCCGATTCCGACCTTTATTAGGTGAGTGTAGGCCGACGGCCGCACTCAAATATATAACAGAGAACTAAACTTTGTCATAATGCAGAGGAGCTCATCACATCGGTCTGAGTCATGGCAAGACAAGGAAAGACTAGAGGGAAAAGGGCAGAAACCCAGTATATACCCTACTGAAAGATCCTACCATTTGACATTTCCCCCATCCCCCCAACCATCCTCTATCTCCCTAAATATTATCCCACTACATTGTCCTTAACTCACTGAGTTAAATGATATCTCACACCAGCTAGTTTAAGCTACGCGATAGGCTACTGTTGCCGACGCTCTTATAATACGTTCTATCAACGCACATTACTACACTCGATTCCTAAGAATAATCTAATGTAGGTCTATTTAATTAATTACCATAGATTTATTCCTGCCTGAAAATTGAGACTACTAAACTACACTAAGGCAAAATGTCCGCCAGTGTACATCGACAGAAGACAATGTAGTCCCTCTCCAGAATCAAACTCGGAATATCGCACACGTCCGTATCGCTTCACAACATTTGGTCGACTTCCCCAAAGTTGTTTATCCAGACTGTTTCAATAATGGGTCTAAATGATGTCACAAAACTGTCTAGACACTAGACGTCTAGAAGCTATTTTTCTCTTCCTCTTTCCGACTGTATGCAAACAACTGGCCGTCTAATCCGACCTACATCCAGACAGAGTGTCTCCAAATTCAAAGAATGACGGCCACCTGCAGACTAATGGCGCGACAGTCTTTCTTCGATCGACAACACATCAAAGAATGACTGCTGCTTGTAGACGCATTGGCGCGACATTCTGTCATCGATCGACAACTCCAAGATTTTATGTGACAGTGCTGTATACTGCTCCTATTTTTTTAGATTGTTTGCCATGGTTATTGTAAAACTGATGTGTGTCTCTGTAAATAGCAACTGTATTTGCCGGGTATATCTGCTATTCTTCTTGTATCTATGTTGCTGAGAACCAAAAATAAAAGTGCTAAACATAATACCAGTGTAGTATGTGTTGAATATTTCAGTAAACCTATATGATTCTTTTCTGCGTCCTGGGTTATGGTGCCAAATCCATATTAGTATTGACCACTCAACACTCGACGGGTATTACAGCAAATGTTGCGCCGGACACTACTTTCCACAGTATTTCCTTGTATCCAGTTTAGGCTATGCTAAAAAATGCCCGCCTCGATGAGCATTCGAAAACATGATGACTGGACAAGAAGGCAAGAGCTCTAGCTACTGAAATATAGCGGTTCCTAACATAACATCCTGTATTGGAGAGATACCGTGGATTACCGGTGCCCCTAAAGGAAACAAGCAACAGAACCACTGTAACTAGCCATTTATGTCGGAAGGGGCGACTAAGATAGCTAAGGCTAAGAATGACTACCTCATCCGGTAGAAGAAGACGGAGCTGAACAGTCTAACCAATTATCGCCAAGTTTCCAAATAGTTTGGCTTGAGATATTTGAGGTACTAAGATCCATAGGTAGAAAGCGGAAGTTGTAAGCAGGGCACGATAGTCTTGATTTACAGGGGAAGGTCGATCAAATTTACATATGACATCACCATAAAAACAGCACGTTTAGCGTGCTGTATGATGTGTTCATAGAAGACAAGTGTAAAGACCTTAAGGTTGGGAGTCTCCGTGGCTAAGTGGTCAAGGCGTCTGTCTCGGCCTCCGAAGGTTGTGGGTTCGATTCCGGGCCACATCCTTCGGTGCACAAGTGCATTTCTCTCGGAGGCTCCTGGGGATCGAAGCTAGAGTTGCCGAGTTCGTGCTTTGTGCGACACTTTGGGCAGTCCGCGCTGTGGAAAAAGACTGAACCATATGGGATAAAATCCCGGTGCAATGAAGTCGACCCTGTCGACTTTTAAGCCACTTTAAGGTTAAAGAACTACATTACCATCATCATCAAGTGAGTTGCTTTGCACTGTTTCGCCAAGGCTGTGGCTGCATACATTCGAATTCGACAAACAATGTTTCAGGTTTCCTTCCCTAGCCTTCGATTGTAGGCAGTCTACATATACAAGACTGGTGTACCTCTTCTTCTGGTTCTACCCGTTATTCTATTCCAGTTGTGAGAACCTACCCCTAGCTATGTTAATGTCGTCATAGCTCACGGGGTCATTGGAACAGGTAATCCCCTCTACGACATCAGGATGGAGACGACACAGTGAAGGACTAATACTCGAGTAGCATGTGGCGACCTGTGTAGCTGGGACATTTCACTTGTTTGAGATACAATCGATGATATATTGTCTTAGAGAGGATATATTGTCTTAGACAGTCACATTAGGATAAGTGTCGGTCTAACGGTGTAGTGGATAATAATATGTTCGTGATGTAAGAAAGCATCATCGTCTTGTTCACAACAAAATGACTAGGTCGCTCATGTATCTTCACGTGTCTCGGTCATTAGTTTTCTGAATCGACTGTATTACTATTATTTCTCTCAACACCGTCTTAGGCCATCCAGCATACATGTTTATCCTTTTGTCTGCCTCTTTTACCATCGATCTTTCCAGTTGTCACGATATGTTCGATTAATTATCTCCGAATTTTGGCCACGTTGTGAGAAATAAATATATTGGATAACTTGGTGACAACTGGCAAGAAGAAGTGAAGAGAACAAAGGGAAGGCAGGGAAATAAATACACGGATAGCTTGGCCATGTGGCATGGTCGAGACAAGAACACTTATCTGATCCACGACTCTGGTGATCGCGTGAGATGGCGAAACTGGACCGCCCATGCTTATCAGCATGGTGCATGATGATGATTACACACCACATTGGCATTAAATGAACAGTGATGGAATATATAATTCCTAAAAGAAGAGACAGGATTCAACCATCACTAATTTTTAAAGAGGACACTGAAAATACCCATGAAAATGTAAAAAACAGATCTTCATGCACTTATTTCATTATGAATCTATAGATGTGTGTTGCTGTAAACAGAAAAAGTAATAGTGTGCATGTTTTCAGTATGTAAAAACGCAAACTACCTATAACCAAAATAAGACCAAACATTGAAAACTAATAATATCAACTGTTTCTTTTATTGAGTTTTTATGTATTCCATAATAATTTGAGTCAATAATCAGTGTGATGGAAACATAAAAACAATTAGGCGCTATGTGTGTGTGCGTGATTCCGTGCGTGACTGTTTGTGTGTGTGTGTGTGTGTGTGTGTAGGTGTGGGTGTGTGTGTGTGCATGTGCGTGACTGTGTGTGTTTGTGTGTGTGGCTGTGTGTGTTTATATCTGTATTTATGTGCGTGAATCTGTGTATATCTATGTGTGTTTGTGCTCTGGGTTCCTGCAGATTCCTGTTTCTACTGACGAATGGAAACAGTCGTTCCGCGCATCGGTAGCCTGAAAGTAACTTGCACTCTGTGGATTATAGACAATGGGCAAATCAATTAGAACGACAAGTGAAATTGATCAGCTTTGCAAAACTACATTCACAACTGACAAAATGAGCGTTGCGTCTACACACAAAGAATAAATATATACTAATACAACTAGATATTAAAAACTAGACGAAAGATACGTAGCTGACGTATTCAGGAAGTTTTAAAAATTTGAATTTTGGATGCTGATTGAAAGCCATGTCGACCGAATCTGCAGGCGAGCTTTTGCAGACTAAGCAACCGCGATTCAAGCATTTTTAGATAATACATAGGACAGGTCTAAGGTGTTCGTGCACTGTGATGAATGAGACTCACCCTGTAATTTCTATTGAAGGAGACTGAATAACACATGGGGATATCGACGTGCAATGACTGATCATTCACTATTTCTACCGCAAGCAATGCACTTTTTGAGATCGCATAGGAGGCCTAACATACATGTGTAAATCAAAATGGCACGTCTTTCTTTGTCAAATCTTTCAAGATATTTGGGTTTTACAAGTGTATATACGAAGGCTCTTTAAATGAAAACCTTAACTCTCTCTCTCTCTCTCTCTCTCTCTCTCTGTGCGTGTGTGTGTGCGTGCGCGCGCGTGTCTCTGTGTGTGTGTGTGTGTGTGTGTGTGTGTGTGTGTGTGTGTGTGAATATATTCTGAAAAGTAAAGAACAAATGGATCATTTTACGATGTAGTCACCACTGCGTTCAATGCAAGTCCCTCAATGCTGATAAAGTGTTTGGTTTCCTGTAGAAAAGGGATGGCCAACACGAGGCCCGCGGGCCGCATGCGGCCCGCCGGTAGTCATGTTGTGGCCCGCGGAGTGGGAAACAATGATGTGGTCGAAGCTGTAGAACGCTTGCTTGTTTACTTTAATTTAACAAAAAAAAATAGGTGCGTCGCCCGGCAGGAAATATTATTTCTGAAATTTGGCCCGCCTGCTGAAAAGGTTGGCCACCCCTGCTGTAGAACAAATTCTCTTGTACTTGTGTGTAACCACTCTGGGATCACTACTCGGTGTGTCTGACCTGGGCGAGAGCAGTCTGTCACAGAAGTCGCACAGTTTTGAAACTACGCACTCCACTGATACACTTGCTGAAATGACAGGCATGTATCACCATACTGGACTTCATTCGCCGATGAATTTCTATTGGTTTCAGCTCTTCACTGATTAAATAAAAACACGGATAACAGATCGCTGCTACTCTTTGATGGTTGTCAAAAGTGGGACGGTCATCTTATGTCCTTTAGACGTCACCGTGTTCGTTTGCACCGTGATGTCACGTGCTGAACACGCTTGACACTCTTAACAACAATATTGACATGTTACAAGACAACAGAATGGTTATGGTAATTTATATCAAACTTTTAAGGTTTTCATTTGATGCGCTGTCATATTTCGTCTTTGGGAATTTATTAATAGTGGTATTGCAGCCTTTGGTCAGCTCATATGTCATTTTTGGATAAAAGAATTAACCATAATGAACATGCAGCACGCGGAGTTGTAGAGACGTCTTGCAAAGTGGACAATCATAAATACGGTGAAATGGTAGAACAACTACAGAAAAAGAACAAATGTGATTCTCGGGATATTCAACACGGATTTCTTATAATTATACTAGAACTGATTTTGTTATTGTCGGTGGCATTTTTAAAGGTCTATCGCTGCTTGAGCTCTCGGAGTTGATCCAATCATAATCATCATCATCATCATCATCGTCATGTATAATGCCAAACGTCGTAATAGTTCCTTATTTCTACATAGCTAAGCCTTGGTATTATTAATAAATTATAGTGTTGACATTCGTTCCTTGCCCGTTCCAATACGCCTCTCGGCGTGTTTGTGTGACTGCTACCGCTGATCTTTCCTGTTGTCACTGTGTCTTCCAATGCCTCTCTTCTTATTAAGTTATCAAAGAACACTGTCTTCTTACTTTATGTGTACATATTCCGCTGCTTCCATCGGCCTGTTTAAGGCAGACTTGTTTGTCACACTGGTAGTCTAAGAAAGGGGTGGGCAAACATTTTGTGCGTAGGGTCACATTGAAAAATGTAAAGCTATTGGGGGGGGGGGGGGGGGCGCATATATATTATGTCCACTTTGTTTACAGCAACGTTTCACAATACGTAATTATGAATTATTTATAGGTTATTAAAGAGTATAAATAACAAATTATTGCAATTTTATTTTACTTATACACTTATGCATTTTATTTTACAATATGGACATCTTTTACTAATTTGTCAACAAGATTTTACAATTTTTTATTACAATATTTTTTTTTTTAATTATCTATCAATGACTTTAATTTGGACACAAACCGAATACATTGTCATTACAATTGTTGATTTCTAATGAGATGTATGTACCTGCTTGCAATTTTTGACAATATTCTTGAAATCTGGAGCAAGGTTACTTGTTGAAATTCGCATGTCAGCACGCAAGTTGCAGTCCGACAATAAAGACCTATTCTAAGACTTGTTGATCTTCAAGCAAGAAAATGCTTGTTCGCAAATGTATGTTGATCCAAACAATGATAACAGTTTAGCTGCAAAGTTTTTTCAAGTATGGAAATGATTCTTCTAAATAAGATCCACAGAAATCCAGCAAACTATCTGACTTGAATTTCTCTTTCAGGTCATGATCTGCTTGTAAGTCAAACAGCTACATCTGTATGTCCTCTGTGGCTGTATCAGCTTCTGCACTAAAAGGGGTACTGAGCATATTGAACTGTGGCTCTAAGATGTTCTTGGAATTTTGGAATCTCCATACACATTCTTCAATAAATGCACCTAATTAGTCTTTGTACTTTTCAGTCATTTCACCAGAAGTAGTTTCTTGTTTCGGCAACGTGAAGTGACAAAACCTTTTATCACTTGCTTGTCTGAAGAACCGTGGAAGTTTAGACTGAAATTATTTGACATGTACATACAATTCATATGCAAACAAACCATTGCCCTGAAGTTTGATTTTCAGTTCATTTAAATGTTCCATAATTTCAATAGCAAACACAAAGTCTACCTGCCACTCTTTATTGACAATGTTAGTATTAACGTCACACGCAGTGCCCTTCATCTCTAGGAACATCACTATTTCTTCTCTGAGGTCCCACACTCGCCTCAACACCTTGCCGAAACTCAGCCATCAAACACTGGTGTGGTATAGGTATAGTTTCCAAATCCTCAAATAATGCCTTGAACGGTCTGTGATTAGGTCCTCTTGATCTGATGAGGTTGATGATACTGACAACTGGGTCAATAACATGCTTGGTATTCAAAACAGTTTTACACAGACTTTCTTGATTGATCACACAGTGAAGTGGTAATAATGAGTGATCAGGATATTCTGCTTTAATTTTATCACTTATCAACTTTACCAGACAACATTTTTTCCAGTCAAAGCACGAGCTCCGTCAGTTATAACACTTGCCATATTGTTCCAAACCAACCCAGTTCTTTCAATACAGTTAGTAACAGCATTGAATATATCATGGCCTGTGGTTGTGTCTTTGGGTGACTCAACATTCAGTAACACATCAGTGAGTTTGACAGAAGTGTTAATTCCACGTATAAATATCAATAATTGGGCAATGTGATGTACATAGGTACTCTCATCCAATGCAAGAGAGTACCACACAAATTGTTTACTTGCATCTTGAAGTTTATGCATCAAATTGTCATTTATCTCGTCAACACTTCTGACCACAGTTCTCCTTGATAAAGTAATGTTGTCAAATTTTTGTTTGTTTGTTTGTTTGTTCTGGACATATAATGTTTGCTGCATCTTGCAAACATTCCTTGATAAACTCGCCATCAGAAAATATCTTCTGTTTTACATTTCTATGTGACAGCACACGACTAGCTTCTGTTGCAGCATCTTGAATTGAAGACTGTTTAGAGAAAACAGTTTGCTGTTTCTCCAAATATTTCATCATCTCCAGGCATTTTCTTTCCCTCTCTTCGGTTGTTAAATTGTATCCGAAATCGGAATGTTTTGTTTCATAATGTCTTTTTAAACTTTACTCCTTGAAGACAGCCACTGACTGACTCACGACACAATAAGCAACTTTTATAAAACAGTAGTACTTAGTTGTCCATTGCTAATTAAAAACACGGCATTCATCTTCAGTCTTACGTTTTTTTAGTGACACTCATTGTTTTAATGAAAATCTAACAGTTAGAATTTTACAAAACTTCAAAAAAGGAAATGAAACAAAACGCCATTCCTACTGCGTGTGAAAATAAAATATTCAGAAAACAAGAAGTAAACTCAGAATAAATTTAATAAATATATCAAGACTATAACAACAAAAACATTAATTTGAACATTGTAAATATGGAAATAATTTATATCAGCAGAACACTTTTAAATTTAATATTTTCTTGCAAAATAAATCATTTTATTCACCGGAGAAATATCTGTGTGTTTTTTCCCCCTATACAATCAACCTCATTAAATTGCTACACGTCGATAAATATTTCTCTATACTAAAATTGATAAATCCGCATTTTATCATTACGTTACGACGTTCAAGGACTGTTTACAAAAATATAAAATTAGAAAGACATTTTATCCAAAATGGTAAAACAATTATAACGAAACATTAAATTCTGTAAAATTCAACAAAATAACTTAAAAATGAAGTAAATATTTTTATTTTTAAATTCCCTCGAGGGCCGCATAATATCAGTTGCCGGGCCGTGTTTTTCCCACCCCTGGTCTAAGGTAATTGCGAAGTATGTCTCAGAAACAGTCTCTGTTGCCTCCATGCTGAATTGAGCGTCCAATCCGAGAGCTCCTAATATCGCCACAATCTTTATAGCTGTGTGACTCAATATTCCAAACGGACAAACGAACAAACAGACTTTATTTTCAAAGGGTAACAAATTGGGCACGCAGGCCCGTCTTACATTCGGCCCTTCCAATCACTCATCTTTCTTTCATCAACAGTGCATAGGAAAAAACATTGTCACATGAATTTTGTAAACATAAACAATGCATATTACCATGTTATGTGACACATCCACCACCCACCCACACATACCGCATTCACTCCAACTCCTCCACCAAACCACACACATAATCCGCACACACATACATGCCCCCCACCCATCCACCACATACCTACGCCTACACATCTCCCCACCCACACACACCTATCACCCACCACACATCCCATCCACTCACACCCCAAGCACACATACATTCCCCAACCCACACATCCCCCACCTACACACATCCACCCACCTACACACATCTCCCCACCCACTCACATATCCTCTACCCGTCCCATTACCCACCAACAATCACTCACCCACATATCCTCCTCCACCCACACACCTCCAACCACCCAGCCAAACACACATTCCTCAGCCACGGATTGCATGGATTTTAACTTGGTGATTTAATTTTGTATCCATAAATAGCTGTTACGTCTGTGAATTTGATATTTTTCCTGAGAAAACGAATTTAAATATTACAGCCATTCAACTAGTTATCGCACGAATATTTTCTGTTTCTGAAAATATTTTAAATGAAGTTGCCTCGAGATTGTCATAAAAACATAATTTAAAAGGCAAGAGGATCGGCTTTATTGCACCGGGTTTCATCCTATTTGAGACGTTGTCTTTATGGAGGGTGCACGCCGAAAGTGTCGCATAAAGCATGAATTCCGAAGTTCCAGCGACAGCCACTAGGAGATCCGAGAAATTTTCACTCGTGACCCGATGACGTATTATGGAGTCAACCTTTGGAGCTCGAGACAGGAGGCGTAAAAACTTGGTCACGGAGACTCCTCTGGACATGTCATGAGAAGGGGAGGGCGGGAGTATGGCGTCAGAACATCCAAGTTGGAGGGGATGAAACCTAGATGGAGATCAAAAGATGCTTGACAGTTTGGCATCCAGTCATGCAGAAACATAAATATCAGAAATGATTGGCAGTTTACAACACGGAAAGCTGTGGCCAGACTTGTCCACCAATGCCATACGGAATGAACTATAAGAAGAGGAATCATATTGAAATATTTTATAAACATGAGAAACGAAAGACAATTAATTCATTAACTTACCATGCTACTTCAGCAGTTCTTCTGCAACACGATATATAGTATGTAGTGAGGATAAATTAAACACACACACACACACGCACACACACATACGCACACACACACACACACACACATATATATATATATATATATATATATATATATATGAATGTGAGCGTGTGTGCGTGTGTGTAAGTGTGTGTGCTTGTGTGTGTGTGTGTAATCTCATGTCATCTTATTCTTCTTGTACATTGCAGTGTTGAGATGAAGTATAAACAGCGGGAGAGTGCCTTTGATGGGCTTCATATATCGTGATTCCCATATATTATGTTATTCCCTCTGTCCATCGTTTACATGGTTGGCCTCTTCTTTTGGTTCTGTTTGGTCTGTACATCATTGCTTGTTATGGTATATTGTTAGCTGGTAGCCTAGTTATGTGGCTAAACCATTTAACTTGCTGTTTTCTGATGAAATCTAGCGCTGCTATAACTCTCACTTTAGTCCTGATTTCTTCATTTCTGATTTTCCCTCTTCTTGAAACATTGAGTAGTCTTCTTGGGAATCTCATTTCTGTTGATTTAATGTTTCGGTTTTTTTTCCCTTCTCTTTCTGCCATTGTTCAGGTAAGGAATTGACACCATAGAATTGGTAGGAAGATTATGTTGAAGAGTATTTTTTTTTTTTAATTTGTATCTGTTGATACGTGTTCGTTCTTCAGTATTGGTGCCATTTTCCAATAAGTGGGTTTGCATTATCGCATCTATTTTCGATCTCGTGTTCTGATTTGCCATTTAATGATATTATACTTTTTTAAATACTTAAAGTTCTTTACTTGTTTCAAAGAGTGTTTTGTTGTTGGATAATTGTTGTTTATTTCTTCTTTGGCTATAATCATTACCTCAGCTTTACTGATTCTAATTTCCATGTTATGCTCCTTACACACTTCGTTTAGGCTATTTATGTGGACTTGCAATTCTGCTTCTATTTTTGCTTTATTGCTAGATTGTCCGCAGATTAGTTCTTTAATGGTGCAATTGTCCTTTGATTCTTCTTCTGTGTTCTGTTCGTCATGCGCTATTGTTGCAGTCTTTGTTTGGCTGGTTTCTAAACATATGCTGTCTACTGGCACCGTGCCGTCTTTACAGACCATAGTTTGTTACATTGTGCTTCAAACAGGCAGAACTACAACCGATGTAGCGGTAGCGAATGTGACTGATCAGTCGACATCCCACTGTAAATGTTTAGCCACAACTGATGCATGTAAACACAAGGTCTTTTCCACCGTCACGCACCATCTTACGTCATACACTTCCTCTGGGTGACCTATTTGTAATCATTTTCTCCTGTGTCATTATTCCACTTCTATTCATTATCCTCCATGCAACACTATCATCG
This sequence comes from Cepaea hortensis, assembly GCA_963921405.1. NCBI lineage: Eukaryota > Metazoa > Mollusca > Gastropoda > Stylommatophora > Helicidae > Cepaea > Cepaea hortensis. Next base: position 206,324,354 of record OY992876.1, read on the forward strand.
GCGACCTGCTCCCAATGTGCAATATCAATGCCTGTATCAATCATTTCCTGCTAACAGACATGTTTGTATCGTAGTAGAGATTGACCCCAAGATGTTTTACTCATCTGTAAGTCAACAAAACAATGATGTCCTTTGGTATTCTACCATCATCCATCCACCTAATGTGTCCTATCCATCTAAGTATACGAAGACTGAGCATGGAACAAATTGTCACACAACCTGATATTTCCAATACTTCAGTATTTGTGATTTTGTTTTGCCACTCAATACCAAGATTTCTTCTCAGACAATGCATACGAAAGCTGTTTAAACGTTTCTTTTGGTGTGAGTTTAGTTGACCAGACTTTACTGTCATAAAGAAAAGTGCTGAGGACACAGGCTTAATTGACAATGACTTTTGTTTTGGCAGTAAGCTTCCTGTTCTACCAGACACTTTTTGTTAACGTGTTCATTGTTGTTGCTGCCTTACCAATCCTGATTTTGATTTCCTGATCTAGGGATAATTTGCTATTTACCTTTGATCCTAGATATGTAAAATGGCCTACTATCTCCAGTTCGGCGTCGTCAATAAAGATTGATGGTACACCATTTTGCACCTTGTTACATAATCTGCGTCTTCTATTTACTAATTGTTAAATCAAATTCTGAACAAGCACGGAGAATGCAGATAGTAGACGTTTGTAATTCGTATTCAGAGTGAGTCGTTATTGCAGCATCATCTGCAAAAAGCAACTCACTTATTGGTACCTTTGTTATTCTGGATATGCTGTCTATATAGGCTATAAACAAGAGACGGTGGGGGGGGGGGGGTGGTCAGGGGTTAGGACACAATAGTGTCGTACTTTGAATCGTATGGTTAAAGGTTACTAGTGTTATCCGTGTGTTCCTCCCGTACATTAATTGCTGTTGTATAAACTTCTACATAAGTTTGTTTGATGTTGCAATTGCTAAAAATTAATGAGACCATAAACAATTTTGATCCATTTTAAACCAGCAATAGTCAAAGTCTATTTCAGAACTTGAGTATGCGAATGACGCAGCCTTCCTCTCACATAATGCTAACGGATTTAAAAGAACTGGTCGTCTCTGAAAGGGAACAGTAACAATCCAAATCTCTTTTTGTGCTTAAGCAAAACAAAAATAGTGTCCACGAACAAAACTACATACAACCTAAAGATCACGATCAACAATGAAGACATTGAAAATGGCACACACTTTGAATATATTGACTTCAATTCCAAGAACAAACTTGGACTCTTCATAAAGAAATACGACAGGCGCAAGTTGATCGTGGCAATTCAGAGATGACGAACCGTTGCTACAATACCAGAAAGCACAATGATGTACAGTTGTTTATTTATTTATTTATTTATTTTTATTATTATTATTGGGAAACTACATCTTACCTCTGAGAACATATCGATAAAGGTTTTGGATAATTTTGCAAATACTACAGAAGAAAACATTTTTTATAGCTCAAATGTAATAACAAAATTATTACAATATCGTAGAATTATAATAAGAAAAATTGTTACATTCAACAAAATCAGAACATCGAAGAAAACTGGTTGATAAACAGGCTGAAAAGGCCATATACGTTGACCATACTGGACGTCTCATTGGCTTGGGAAGAACGGTTTTATTAGACCTGGGTATGAAAGAGGACGGAGCGGTCGACCAGCACAAAGATGAATACATGACACTGCAGACACCTTGGACATGTGTGTCATAAATAAATGTAGTCGGACCAGCCGAGATCATCGTTCTTTCTCTCTTCCGCTAAAACCCATCAAGATGGGTTTTACAGCAACGTTGAATTCTCATCCTCGCAAATGTGGACCTGGATGTCAACCACGTCCAGTCTAAACTCATTCCCATATACTAATCAGGATATTTGCTTTCGAGATCTGCAGACTTTGCTGCAGGAAATACTCTGATGACATTGGATTCAAAAAGATTTACCGAACCTTTAGAGATCTCTGGCTTGATTGGAGTACTAAAAGTGTACACACTTTGTTTGCTACTTCAATAAATGGATGTGCTTGAATGCGGAGAAAACGGAAAGTGCACGTGATTGATAGATTATTTTGGCGCGCGGGTTTAAGCGCGACGTTATGCAAATGACCTGGAACAAGATGATTATATTGATATTCTTTATATAAAAAGCAAATACATTTTATGATATAATAAAGAGACTTACCAATTTCATTCTTGGTAATCTCTGTATCATACATTTAAAAAAAATATTATTACATTTTAAGTTGCATGTCCTTCACATGACGTAGCAGTCAACCCCAGCACTTTCGCTGTTCGTGATTCCTGAACAAATTTTACGTTCAGTAGTTTGCCATTGCTTTCTGAACGACCGGTTCCTATACCTTTTTTGAAAAAAACCAACAACGCTGTGGTTCGAACCCGGGTATACTGGCTCACAAACCGCGTTCGCAAGCCCTTAGCCACAGAGACCGGTATTACATACACATAAAAAAAAGAATCGCTACAAAATATTATAAGATTCACTATAAATCAGAGCACATTAAGACATCCCTCAGTCATTGCATCCGTCTGTCTGATAATATTTCCAATGGTCTGACTATCTGTCTGTAGTTATATATGTATATCTAGCTGTGTCTCCCACATTTTGAGTGGGTATGCGTGGATGCGAGGGAGTGCGTGTTTTATGTATTATTGTGTTGGGTAGGACTGAGTGTTTTGGCCAATGGTTTGAGTATGTATTGATGTGTGTACGTAGATACGGATGTGTGTGCGTAGGTATGTATTTTCATCCTGTTTCAGGATATTGCGGTCAACATCAGCATCTTTCAGCTGTATGTTGATTCCTAGGCTAGATTACGCTCATCAGCACGCCACGACTTTCTGAGCGACCGGCTCCATACTCTCATAAGTCACTGGCGCTACTCGAACCGCTTCCAATTCTCGTGCGCTCATGTCAACCACGAAAGTATTCGGGGTTATGGAGAAAGCTGCTAACTCCTCGACCAGGGAGACCGGCAAACAGACTAGTATGTTGACAGTATTTGCTTCAAGTGACAAGCGCGTCTTACTAACAATATAAACAGCAGAGCTGAACAATCGTTCACATGGAGCTGAGGTAGCCAGTATGCACAGAATCGTCTTGGCAAAGAATGTCAATTTTGGATATCCATGTTATTAAGTTTCCAACCATTGTAAAGGGTCAACCGATTCATCAACTTTCTTATCCATTTCAGACTCAATTTGATTAATACTTTCTTCATTTGGTTTACATATAGTTTCATTGTCAATGGCAGTATCGTTCGTTGTAGCAGTCTCCATCTGCTCATCTTGAACATGAACTGCTATTTGTTGTTCAATACGTGACCAATTACGTTCTCTTGCATCTTTTGACAAACACTTTAGGTATTTGTAGTGTGGATCAAGTTCTGTTGCAATCTGTAGTATTTCAATACTTGTCATCTAGCTATACGGTCACTGAAGTCATTAATAGGTGCTGCCTTAAATTTAGCTATGTAGCCCGGTTCATCATTGTGTACAGTCATATGCTTTGTCAACGATGATAGCAGTGGCAATACACAGCTACACGAAACAAAATCTTGACCGCCAAGCAGGACCGTGGTCTGACAGAATAAGTCCAAACATGTGACATATTTCGAAATCTTTTCCCAATCTGAATCTGACAGTTTGGACCTTTGTATTGCTTCTTTTCATCTGACATGTAGACAGTTAATGCTTCTCTGACCTGTAGAAGACTCTGTAGCATAATAAACATACTGTTTCATCTTGTTGGTACATCTTGCTGCAGCTTACACAATGGTGACTCAGAACAATTTTGTAATTCGGTTGTGTTTGCAGCACTATGTTTAAAATGTCCGAAAATTTTTCAACATCCGGTTCATTTGTATAAGTGATGGGAGAAAGTTTTTCGATTAATCGTTAAAAAAAAATGAATCGTAAAAAAAAATTAACGATTAATCGATTAATTAATCGGTAACTTCCGCAGCCCTAATATATGTATATATATATATATATATATATATATATATATATATATATATATATATATATATATATATATATATATATATATATATATATATATATATATATATATTGAAATGCAGCCTTTTCTTGCCATATTCTGCTCTTGATCTCTGTTGTGCATCTTCCATCTGATGTTATAAATGTCCCTATATATTTAACACTATCCACTTGGTGAAGAATTTTCCCTTCTATCTCTAGTTCACATTTGGGTGTCACCTTTTCTTGATATTCAAGGAGAGTCCTTTCTTTGCACTCTCTGTTACTACAATGTTCAACAATTGCTTCGAGATCTGTTGCATTATCCGCTATCAATACTGTGTCATCTGCATAGCGTATATTATTCATACTATAACCTCCAAATATTATAACCTCCAAATATTATTCCTGGCTTTTCTTTGATCTCCCTCATTATTACTTCGCTATAGAGGGAAAAGAGATCTGGTGACAAAACACATCCCTGTCTTACTCCCAACTTTATGTGTTCATAATGTCCTTCTTTATTTCCCATTTTAATTGCTACTGTTTGGTTCCAGTAAATAATTTTTATTATTCTATAGTGAAGTGGAATCCGTTACCTTTTTCACGCTTGGGTATTTCTGCATCATAAAGGGAAATAAATACTTAAACATATTAATTAAATAGTAAAAATACATCGGAGCTTATTAAGAAACGTATGTAGCATACACAAACACACACACACACACACACTCACAAATATATGTGTGTGTGTGTGTGTGTGTGTGTGTGTGCATGCTTATCATCACCTTTATTCAGGTACACTATATTACGTTTACTATTACAACTATAGGGACATCTCACTTCTGTATATTGTTGGAAAAGTATTTGCCAGAATTGTTCTGCGCAGACGTCAAGTCCTAGGAGAATAAGTCTACCCCGAATCACAGTGTGGTTTCCGACAGAACCGTTCTACCATTGATATGATATTCTCATTGCGACAAATGCAAGAAAAATGCCGTGAACAGAATCAACCACTGTTTATTGTCTTCATCGACCTCACAAAGGCATTTGATTGGGTCAGTCGTGAGGGTCTGTTCAAGGCACTAACGAAGATTGGCTGCTCACCAACTCTTCTGTCCATTGTGGAATCGTTCCACACAGGCATGAAGGGTATAATCAAGTTTGATGGTACAACTTCTGAAGAGTTTGAAATCAAGAGTGCAGTTAAGCAAGGTTGTGTACTAGCTCCAGCCCTCTTTGGAATATACGTTTCACTTCTACTGAAATGTGCCTTTCGTGATCAGGATGGTGGTATGTACATTCACTCACGCTCAGATGGCGGCCTTTACAATGCTCAGAGATTGAAGGCCAACGCCAAAATTAGGAGGGTACGGATCAGAGAATTGCTTTTTGCAGATGATGCTGCAGTTACGACCCACTCTGAGGAAGAATTACAATGTCTACTATCTGCATTCTTGTTCTGAATTTGGTTTAACAATTAGCAAAAAGAAGACACAGATTATGTCACAATGTGCACATGGGGTACCATCAATCTTTATTGACGACGCCGAACTAGAGATGGTAGACCATTTTACATATCTAGGATCAGTGGTAAATAGCAAATTATCCCTAGATCAGGAAATCAACATTCGGATTGGTAAGGCAGCAACAGCAATGAACAGGTTAAGAAAAACAGTCTGGGAGATCAAAAAGCTTAATGCCAAAACAAAAGTCCTTGTCTATCAAGCATGTGTCCTTAGTACTCTTCTTTATGGAAGTGAAACCTGAACAACTTACTCACACCAAGAGAAACGTTTAAACAGCTTTCATGTACGGTGTCTGCGAAGAATTCTTGGTATTAAGTGGCAAGACAAAATCACAAATACTGAAGTATTGTAAAGATCAGGTTGTGTGACGGTTTATTCCATGCTCAGTCTTCGTAGAGTTAGATGGATAGGACATCTTAGGAAGATGGATGATGGTAGAATACCAAAGGACATCTTTTTTGGTGAATTACAGATAGGTAAGAGATCTCAGGGTCAGCCTCTACTACGATACCAAGATGTGTGTAAGCGGGACATGATTGATACAGGCATTGATAATGCACATTGGGAGCAGGTCGCCGCTGAACGTGTTGCATGGAGGGCAAACATCAGAAATGGAATAAAGACAAAGGAGAAAATTATTGCAGATAAGTCACACACCGAGCGTGTGAGACGTAAGATGGTAATTCATGGTGGAAATGACCACGTGTTCACATGCACCCACTATGAACGGACATTTACAGCGTGAATTGTCCTTATCAGTCACATTCGCTACCGCCATAGGTAAAAGATATTATGCCTTTTTAAAGTACAAACTATCGTCTGTCAAGACGGCAATGTGCCAGTCGATATATATATATATATATATATATATATATATATATATATATATATATATATATATATATATATATATATATGCATGTGAGTAATTATATCTTTCTAGTGGAATAAAGACACTCACCTGATTCAAGCTTGGATGCCTCTGCATAACAAAGGGGGAAAATACACACAACATGTTTTAAACATTGAAATGAAATCTGAGAACTTTAACACACACACACACACACACACACACACACACACACACACACACTCACTCACACACACACGCGCACATACACACACACCACACACACACACACATATATATATATATTTATATATATATATATATATATATATATATATATATATATATATATGTGTGTGTGTGTGTATGTGTGTGTGTCAGTGTATGTGTGTGCGTATGTGTGTCAGTCCGAGAGTCTAAAAGTCCGTCCGTCTATCCGCCTGTCAGTCGGTGAGTCTGTTTGTCAATCCACTTGTTTGTCTACAATCTACAACCATGGCCAGACTGTGAGTACAGCAAATTAAAATTGGGGTGGCCAAACAAGAACACTACGCAGGAAGCCAAAGAAGATTTATAAACCAACACAGAACTGGTGTCGTTAGCCGCTACACGCTGCGAGATTTGCTAAGGAGGGGATCCGAGCACTTATGGACTGAATGGTTCGATGTGCAATGAGGATGCTCTGTCGACTAACTAACTAACTTGTCTGTCTGGCAATATTTCATTTCGTCTGCTTTTTGTTTGTGTTTATAAATTCATGTTTATGTGTGTGTGTGTGTGTGTGTGTGTGTGTGTGTGAATATTTATGTCTGTCTGCCACACACTCTCTCTCTCTCTGCCCCCTCTCTCTCTGTCTCTCTCTTTCTCCCTCCATCTATGTCTATATGTAACTGATTATAAGCTGAATTATTTATGCATGATTTACGATCTTATGTCCTCTATAAATAGCAATTATATCTTTTCCGGTAAATGAAGACGTCTAACTTACCCGCTTCAAGCTTGGGTAAATCTGCACCAAAATGGAAAAATACAAATAATAACTCCACATTATTTGAACATCCACATCTGAGCATATTTAAAAAAAAATGTATATATATATATATATATATATATATATATATATATATATATATATATATATATATATATATATATATATATATATATATATATCTTCTTCTTCTTCAGCGTTCCGAGCCATTGAGGTTCTTTGCTGCAAATACAATCCGTCTCCATTCGTCTCTCTGGTGGACCTTCTCTTGCCAGTCGTTGATTCCAAGTGCTTGTAGGTCTGTACATGTATTATCTCTCCACCGCCTTCTTGGTCTACCTCGGGGTCTACGGTCATTTATTTCCTGAGTGTAAGCGAGTTTTGTTTCCCTATTATCTTCCATTCTTTCTATATGCCCCAGCCATTGTAGTCTATTAGCCTTCATGATACCAGTGATTAGCAGGGACTTAAACAGATCATAAATGTCTTTGTTACTTCTTCTTTTCCACTCTTCACTTTGTGTATCCCTAATGGGATATATATATGCCGGTCTCTCTGGCCGAGGGGTTAGAACACTTTCTCCGTAATCCCGTTTATCACGCAGAGTCTCGTAGCGGGGCGAGAGCTGGGAGCGGTTCGATCCCCGCTGGTGACTTGCGGGATAACTGAGCCGGCCGCTCAGAAAGCAATGGCAAACTACTGAGCGTAATCTTGCCAAGAAATCAACATACATCTGAAAGATGCTGATGTTGACAGCGATGTCCTGTAAAGGATATGCAAAACATTTTTTTTTAAATATATATATAAATATATAATAAAAACATAGTAAATGTAAATAATGTATATAAATGCGTGCGTGCGTGTGTGCGTGTGTGCGTGCGTGCGTGTGTGCGTGTGTGTCCGTCCGTCCGTCTTTCGATCTCATTATATGCAACTGTAGTGTGTATATGAAAGTCAGTCTACCCGTCTGATTTCGATCTGGTTGAGTCTCCATATGTAAATCCTTTTATCAGTTCGTTTGTTCATGTTCATAGAACACAAGAAAAAGCAGCGGCTGCAGCAGGATATAATAATATGAACTGGTAACAATTAGGTATATTTAGCTCCTGCAAAAAGAAGAGACATACTAAACACAGACACAATGCACATTCACATGCCTTACATGTTAAGAAAACCCATCGTACACAGGTGAAAAACACTGTGTGACTTATTTCCCCCCCCCCCCCCCCCCCCCCCCAAAAAAAAAAAAAAAAAAAAAAATTAGAACAAATCAATAAATATATAAAATGAAATAATAATAAAATACCAAATAAGTACAATAGGACAACAAAGGACGGCCGAAGTTTCACGACCGAAGAATCTTTGTCGAGGACAGGACAATACAAGTAGATAAAACAACGGAAAAGAAAATACACAATAACACAACTAGAAAAGGCGGCCGGTTGCAAAGGCACTCTTTGGCTACAGAGTTTAAGTATAGTTAGTTAGGTTGCCATATGGCTAGATAGGGTTTATGTCGCCCCCCCCCCCCTCCCCCTCCAAAAAAAAAAAAATGCGAACAGTCCGATATGAATGTAAAGAGGTGTGTTGACAGTTAGGTATGAATATATTGAGAGGGTGGACACCATAGTTATAAACAGTGTTTACATGAGAATATCATATCAGTGGTAGACCGGTTCCGTCGAAAGAAACACTGTGATTCGGATTAGACTTGACCTCCCAGGACTTAAGTCTGCTCAGAACAATTCTAGCAAATACTTTCCCAGCAATACACAGAAGTGAGATACCCCTATAGTTGTTACAGTCGCTTCGATCGCCCTTGTTCTTGTACAGCTTTATGATGCTTGAATCTTCGAAATCCCGTGGAACGTGTCCTTCTCGAAAGCATAGCTCTATTAGCTGGTGGATTTGTATACTGAGTGTGTCTTGCCCACTCCTGATAACCTCTATTGAAATCCCATCCTTACCTGAAGTCTTGTCAGATGCAAGTTCATTAATAGCACACTTAACTTCTGTTAAGGCGGGAAGGGTGTCAAGGTAGTCAAGATTTGGCATGACCTCTATGGCGCCTAGGGCATCATACGCTAGTTTGGTCTCGCTTCAGTAATGCTCCCAATAGTGCTCTACCCATTTATCAATCTGCTGTTTCTTATCACTGATGATTTCTCTAGTCAAAGTTTTCAGTGGTGCAATTATTTTGATAAATGGGCCACAGGCATTCGTTATCCCTTCACACATGCTTCTGGTGTTTCCTTTATTGCTTGCATTATGAATGTACTCGCATAACTTGATTCAATAGTCGTTTGCACTTTGCCTGGCAGCCTTTTGCACACCCTCCCTAGCGTGCTTTAGCTCACTGAGAGTGTTACGCGTTGTTCTTTCCTTGTTTCTTAAGAGAGCTATCTTCTTTTTATCAATCAAGGGCTGCAGTGTCTGGCTGTTTACCGCAAAGCAGTCACGCCTCTTATGATCTACAGTGCCGTAAATCAATACCGCTGATTTATAAAGAGTTTAATTAAGTTTATCCCACTTTTCACTTGCTGTACAATTTTATGATGTATCAGTGAAAGCGCCTTCAATTTGTTATTGGAACTCAAAGCACTTATAAGGATCTTGTGTGTTAATAACATTAATCCTGGTGCTAGATTTGTGTTTAGTCGTGTAGATTCTCTTTGGTCTCAGTCTAAACCTTGTCTCAGTCTAGCCGCTCTTTTGTTTTAAAAAAGGAGTTTGTAATACATAGGTCATATCTGGTGCAATGCTCCAGCAGCCTTAGCCCATTGTCATACATGTGACCGATGTTGTATTTTCCAAGCATACAGGCCACAAACTCGAGTCCTTGCCCACACGAGCATTACCATCACCGAGTATATACATGCTGTCAGATTTTGGTACTGCCTTGATCACAGAGTCTGACGCCTCATAGAATAAATCCTTTACAGCATAAGAGGCAATAAGTGTCGGAGCATATGCAGTGATAATCGTGGCAAAACCACAAGTGATTGCCAAGTGCAGGGATAATAATATTTCATTTCTGCCAGCGGGAATTTAAATCATTCCCAGTTCTGAATTCTTCACTGTAAAGCCCACTCCATGATGAGTGTTCACTTTCTGTCCTCTACATTTCCACACCAAAAAAAAAAGTGAAATAGTTCTCAATGAGTGACAGTTCCTGCGGGCCAGCAATATCAATATTAAGACGAATCAGTTCGGCATCAATCACAACTGTCCCCCCCCCCCCCCAACATCGTTAATATTCGTCAGATCAGTGGAACATCTTGGACACGTGGTTCTTACATTCCATGTTGCAAGCCGTAACTTGAGGTTTCTATTTTTCTTTATAGTTGTACGTGGTGCGTTGGTTTTACAGCCTGCGATCAGATTTTGTCGTAGCACCACGAACACATTAAAGCAGGAAGGCTGTGGCAGATCAGCACTTAACTGGCCTGGGGCTGCCCATCTTGAGGCGGGCGGTAGCTTATCAGTGTCATCTATAAGTGTCTACCACCGTCAGAGGCAATCCATGGCACCCGATTTCTACGCCAATTGACAAGGACCTATAACCCGTAACTGCTACTCCTCGATTTAATTCCGAGACCGGTTAAGACCAGGGATGGAGTTATACCTCTCCATAGCACAAAGTTTGGGCTGAAATATAAAGACCATGTCTGGCCATGCAGCGTGATCCCTGTCTCCGCCTGGCTAGTTCATTCCAGAGAAAAGATAGCACCAATGCATCTGGAACAAGACAAGCTGCAGAAGCTGTCGGATCAGCAAATCATGCTCTAACTGTCCGCCTGTCGAAGCTTCGATCATAGACCAGCTGCCAACCAGGTTTTAAGGCCTGCTCTGCCCTTCCATGACATTTTGTATTTAGGTTGCATTTCCTTACACTAGGGTAAGACGCGTACCCTCCCAGTAGCGCTCCTCCACCCGACGCCGTTGACACAATGTGGGGTGTTGTGTTTGGTAAGCCCCGCCCAACATTCGGCGCCAACAGAAAGCAAGTAGTACCGTCTACTGTCAGACGGTAGCTCAGTCATATCTGACTAAGACCTGACACATTAGCCGTATATACTGATATACTGCAGGACAAAATGCAGTTGTGTAGTACGACTTGTTGACAATCGGTAATGTCCTCTCGCATCACACACCGGACTTTCTATCTGTCAGGTGAACCACACACACACACACACACACGCGAGCGCACTCACGCACGCACACACACACACACACACACACACACACACACACACACACACACACACATCGATTACGATGTTCGTGAAAATTCAAGTATAAATATGGGATGTGCTGTTGATATTATTCAAGAAATGCTAAGTACTTCTCGTAAATGTACCCCTTACGTCTAACGTGTAATCTTTCTAATTTGTATGGTTTCTATAATTTGTATGCCTTCTATAACCTTTATGAGTTGCCGCTAAGTTGTATGTCTTGTCGCTAAGTTACCTAGTGCCTGAATGAGGCGTACTTTCAGTCCACATTGGAACGACAGCTCTGATCATGCTAGCCCGAGTTTTTGTCATTAGAGCTCCATGGCTTAGCCGCCTGACTGGTTTCTGGGCATGTCACGTATTTCCGTCTCTATAGTTTGGTTTCATTTGAACTATTGTATAATTGTCGTTAACTGCTTACATCTTTCCGTCATAGTTACTCTGCCTGCACTCCTGGCACTATTGCATTGGCACCTTTCCGTCTTGACAGACGATAGTTTGGTACATTGTGCTTTAGAAAGGCTTAATAACTACGATCCATGGCGGTGGCAAGTGTGGCTGGTAAAGCCAATTCTTGCTGCAAATGTTTGCCCACAGTAGGTGCATGTGAAAACATGGTCATTTCCACCATTTTGCACCACCTTACGTCTCTCACGCTCCGTGTGTGCTTTATCTGCAATCATTTTCTCCTTTGTCTTTATTCCGTTTCTGATAGTTGCCCTCCATGCAACACGTTCAGCGGCGACGTGCTCCCAATGTGCATTATCAATGCCTGTATCAATCATGTCCCGCTTACACACATCTTTGTATCGTAGTAGAGGCCGACCCTGAGATCTCCTACCCGTCTGTAATTCACCAAAAAAGATGTCCTTTGGTATTCTACCATCATCCATCCTCCTAACGTGTCCTATCCATCTAAGTCTACGAAGACTGAGCATGCAATACACCGTCACACAACCTGATCTTTCCAATACTTCAGTATTTGTGATTTTGTCTTGCCACTTAATACCAAGTATTCTTCGCAGACACCGCATATGAAAGCTGTTTAAACGTTTCTCTTGGCGTGAGTAAGTTGTCCAGGTTTCACTGCCATAAAGAAGAGTACTAAGGACACAGGCTTGGTAGACAAGGACTTTTGTTTTGGCAGTACTCTTCCTGATCTCCCAGACTCTTTTTGCTAACATGTTCATTGTTGTTGCTGCCTTGCCAATCCTGATGTTGATTTCCTGATCGAGGGATAATTTGCTATTTACCGCTGATCCTAGATATGTAAAATGGTCTACTATCTCCAGTTCGGCGTCGTCAATAAAGATTGATGGTACACCATGTGCACCTTGTGACATAATCTGTGTCTTCTTTTTGTTAATTGTTAAACCAAATTCAGAACAAGCATTGGAGAATGCAGATAGTAGATGTTGTAATTCTTCCTCAGAGTGGGTCGTAATCGCAGCATCATCCGCAAAAAGCAACTCTCTGATTAGTACCCTGCTAATTTTGGTCTTGGCCTTCAATCTCTGAGCATTATAGAGGTCACCATCTGAGCGTGAGTGAATGTATATACCATCATCCTGATCACGAAAGGCATATTTCAGTAGAAGTGAAAAGTATATCCCAAAGAGGGTGGGGGCTAGCACACAGCCTTGCTTAACTACACTCTTGATTTCAAACTCTTCTGAAGTTGAGCCATCAAACTTGATTATACCCTTCATGCCTGTGTGGAACGATTCCACAATGGACAGAAGAGTTGGTGGGCAGCCAATCTTCTTTAGTGCTTTGAACAGACCCTCACGACTGACCAAATCGAATGCCTTTGTGAGGTCTATGAAGACAATAAACAGTGGCTGATTTTGTTCCCGGCATTTTTCTTGCATCTGTCGCAATGAGAATATCATATCAATGGTAGACCGGTTCTGACGAAAGCCACACTGTGATTCGGGGTAGACTTGATCTCCCAGGACTTGAAGTCTGTGCAGGACAATTCTGGCAAATACTTTCCCAACAATACACAGAAGTGAGATACCCCTATAGTTGTTACAGTCGCTCCGATCTCCCTTGTTCTTGTACTGCGTTATGATGTTTGAATCTTTGAAATCCTGTGGGACTTGTCCTTCTCGCCAGCATAGCTCTATTAGCTGGTGGATCTGTAGAGCAAGTGTGTCTTGCCCACTCCTGATCACCTCTATTGGAATCCCATCCTTACCTGGAGCCTTGCCAGATGCAAGCTCATTTATAGCACACTTAACTTCTGTTATAGTGGGAAGTGTGTCCAGGTGGTTAAGACTTGGCAGGGCCTCTATGGCGTTGAGGGCATCATCCGCTAGCTTGGTCTCACTTGAGTAAAGCTCTAAATAGTGCTCGACCCATCTATCCATCTGCTGTTTCTTATCAGTGATGATTTCTCCAGTCAAGGTTTTCAGTGGTGCACTTCTTTTGATCATTGGACCACAGGCTTTCTTTATCCCTTCATACATGCTTCTGATGTTTCCCTTATCACTTGCGATTTGAATGGACTCACATAACTTGATCCAATAGTCATTCGCACACTGCCTGGCAGCCTTTTGTACATCCTTCCTTGCTTGCTTCAGCTCACTCAGAGTGTTACGCGTTGGTCTTTCCTTGTTTCTTAAGAGAGCTATCTTCTTTTTATCAATCAAGGGCTGCAGTATCTGGCTGTTTGCCGCAAACCAGTCCTGCCTCTTATGATCCACAGTGCCGTAAATCCCTACCGCTGTTTTATAAATAGTTTCCTTAAGTTTACTCCATTTATCATTTACTATACAATTTTCTGATGTATCATTGAAAGCGTCTTCAAGTTGCTGTTGAAATTCAAAGCACTTTCCAGGATCGGAAGTCTTAGTAATATTAATCCGGGGCTAGACTTGTGTTTAGCTGTGTAGATTCTCTTTGGTCTCAGTCTAACCCTTGCAATAACCAAAGAATGATCTGTATCACAGTCAGCACTGTGGTAACTTCGAGTTAGTGATGTATGGTTCAGATGTTGTCTCCGTGTGATAATGAAGTCCAGATGGCCGGATCTTGGATGTTTCCATGTGACCTTATGCATCTCTTTTGTTTTAAAAAAGGAGTTTGTAATACATAGGTCATTTCTAGTGCAATGCTCCAGCAGCCTTTGCCCATTATCATTCATGCGACCGATGTTGTATTTTCCAAGGCACACTGGCCATGAACTTGAGTCCTTGCCCACACGAGCATTGAAATCACCGAGCATATAAATGTAGTCGGATTTTGGAACTGCCTTGATCGCAGAGTCTAGCTGCTCATAGAACATATCCTTCACATCATCAGAGGAAGCGAGTGTCGGTGCATATGCAATGAGAATGGTGGCAAATCCACAGGAGGTTGCCAAGCGCAGTGATAATAATCTTTCATTACCTCCAGCTGGGATATCAATCATTCCCAGTAGCGAATTCTTCACTGCAAAGCCCACACCATGTTGCCTTTTTTCTGCCTGCCCTCTTCCCTTCCAAAAAAAGGTGTAATTGTTTTCCCTGAGTGACCCTTCCTCAGCGAGGCGAGTCTCCTGCAGGCAAGCAATATCAATGTTAAGACGATCGAGTTCAGCATCAATCACAGCCGTTTTTCTCACATCGTCAATATTTGTCAAGTCAGTGGAAAATCCTGGACACATGGTTCTCACGTTCCAGGTTGCAAGCCGTAGCTTGAGGTTTCTATTCTTTTTATTAGTACCTTGTGCATTGGTTTTACAGCCTGCGATTCAGATTTTGTCCTAGCCCCAAGCACCCATTGAAGCAGGCAGGCTGTGGCGGATCAGCACCCAATTGGCTGGGGGATGCCCAGCTTGAGGCGGGCGGTAGCTGACCAGTGACACCTGTAGGTGTCTCCCACCGTCAGAGGCAACGCGTGGCGCCCCATGTCTACGCCAACTGACAAGGACTTATAACCCGTGACAGTTGCCTCTCGCTTTGATTCCGAGACCGGTTAAGACCAGGGATGGAGTTATTGCCTCTCCATAGCACAAAGCCTGGGCTACAATAAAGAAACCATGTGTTGCCCATGCAGCATGATCCCTCTCTCGGCCTGTCAAGTTCACTCCAGAGGAAAGTTGACACCTATAATCTGGAACAAGACAAGCTGCAGAAGCTGCCGGATCAGCAAAGCAATGCTCTAACTGTCCGCCTGTCGGAGCTTCGATCCTAGACCAGCTGCCAACCAAGGCTTAGGGCCTGGTCTGCCCTGCCATGACTTATTTTGTCTTTGGGTTGCATTTCCTCGCACCAGGATAAGGCTAGTACCCTCCCAATTGCGCTCTTCCGCCCGAAGCCGTTGGCACAATGTGGGGTGTCGGGTTTGGTAAGCGCCGCCCAACATTCGGCGCTGACAGAAAGCAGGTAGTACCGTCTACTGTCATACGGTAGCTCAGTCATATCTGACTAAGACCTGACTTATGGCACTATTATCTTCTATTTAAAAAAAAAATGTGTTTATCTTGGTGAAAGTAAAAAAGACGATTACCTGTTTCAAGCGTTGGTTTCTCTGCATCGGGAATTAAAACAATATATCAAAAAGGGATATTGTTAGACAATCCACACAAACATCTAAGCATGCAATGAAATGTTAATTATAAATAGCTAACTGTCTGTCTGCGTGACAGCTTGTCATTCTGTGTGAATGTCAATCTTCCTATCATTATGTCCTTCTATTAATATTTCATAATAATATGACTTATTGCATAAGATACTTTTCATTTTCTGAAATAAGGCCTTTGCTTGCCTAATTCTGCTCTTAATCTCTGGTGTGTTTCCCAACCTCTACCACTGAGAGGTGCAGTTGGGATTTTCCCTTCCTACAGTTATGGTCTATAATTGCTAAAACTCTCCACTACTTTTAGAGGTTATATATATATATATATATATATATATATATATATATATATATATATATAGCATTGTGTCTGTCTGTCTGTCCGTCCGTCCGTCCGTCCGTCCGTCCGTCCGTCTGTCCGTCCGTCCGTCTGTCTGTCTGTCTGTCTGTCTGTCTGTCTGTCTGTCTGTCTGTCAATCTACCGATCTGTCTAGTAATATTTAAATATGCTTGCTTCTTTGTCTGTGTTTATACATTAATGTCTGTCTATGTGTATATTTCTGTGTGTGTGAGAGTGTTTCTATATGTCTGTCAATCTCTCTCTAATTCTCCCTCTCAGTATGCCCCCCTCTCTCTCTCTCCGCTCTCTCTCTCTCTCTCTCTCTCTCTCTCTCTCTCTCTCTCTCTCTCTCTTTATTCTAGATATAACAGTGTATATTTATTCACTTATTTATTTATGTATTTATATTTTATTCTCCATATAATTAGCAAATATATCTTGTTTGTGAAATGAAGACATATATATTACCTGTTTCAAGCTTGGGTAGCTCTGCGACAAAATGGAAAAAAAATTATAAATAATAGTTAGTTGCATATCATGTACAGGACGTTGCATTCAGCACCAGCATTTTTGCTTTTGTGATCTCTTGGCAAGTTTACTTTCAGTACTTTGCCGTTCCTATTGCTTGCTGAATGACCAACACTTATACCATTTCATAAAAAGCAACACAAGCGGTCTGCTGCTAAATCGTCCGCAGCTATGTTTCGAACGGCGGTATACGGGATTACTAACTACGTCCATAACCCCTTCGCCACTGAGCCGGCACAAATAATAAGTACACAGTATTTTAACATTCACATCTGAGCATATTACGAAACGTAAATTAAATCTATACGCATGTTTGGCCGTTGGTCCGACCTTTGGTTTATTTGTCTGTCTATCTGGCTATCTACGGATCTGTCTGTATGCTACCTGTATTTCTGAATATCTGTTTATGTGCAAGTGTATATCATCGTATATGCAAATGTATTTATTCACAATGAATTCATTCTGCCAATCTGTGCATCTTTTCATCTGATTTTCTGCCCGCTTGAATGTGTGTGTATCTGTGTTTCTGTATGTACAACATTTTATTAGTTCGTTTATTCATGCAGGCAGCTCTGTAATTATTTTTAACAGTAATAGCTTTGGCACACTTTAATCTCAATCTCTCTTTATCTCTATCGCATCCTTGCAAAGAACCACACGCTGGCTTACAATAGTCGCCACTTTTACAGGAAAAATAAATTTGGTTGGGTAGTACGAATTGTTGACAACCGTTAATGTCCGCTTCCATCACACATGTGATATCAATTCTTGCAACCGTCAACAGCGTGATTAATATTTCCTCCACTACAACTTCATTTTTACGACAACACAACCAACAGCGACATTAGGCCGAAGCGAGGATAAAAGAAGACTTTAGATTGGCTGTGACGCCACAATGTGAGCAGGAGGAAACTACGATAAAAATGGCATGCGCGGAGAAAACGGTCTGTTTTTGCACCAACCTCAGCACGAGGCAAGAGAAGATCTGATTTATCTGACGGAGTTATAGCATCTTCCAAAACAAATATTCAAATCTAACTTAGTATTATTAATAAAAAGAGGAAAGCATCAGCCTATGACATCGCATTTGGGAAATCGAATCCCAGGCAGATTCTGAAACCTGTTGCCGATGTGTTGAAGCCATTCAATCAACATGAAGGTAATCACAATGCTATATTTTATATTACGTTTGTAAGTGACCTTTTCCCAAGAAGAAGTTGGTAAGTGGATGTGTGGTAACCACGTGGTTAGTTCTTAAGAAATTAACTAGGAGAGACTAAGTACTTTAGCCAGTTGTCGTAGTTCATGAAATAAAAATTGTAGACGAGGTTAAACCATGCGGAAGTCTTGTTCTAGGTAAACAACTTAGTTCATGTGTAAGCATTAGACCTAGGTTGTACAATTTATTTCTTAAGGAGTTAAACTAAATCAGCAGTGATTTAGAAGTGATTAACTTAAGATTTAACAAGCTAAGAATACGTAATTCAATAAGTAGAAACTATTTTACATGTGCCAACATTGGTAAGCGAAATTAGTGTAATGTGTAACAGAAAGGTACATGAGCACATGAGAGGTAAATAGAATTCTATATGTATCATAATTTTGTGTGTTGTGTGAAAGCACCCATGCGGTGAGGCAAATGTATTTTCATTGTTGTTAAACATATGGATTTATCATTTGTGAGGCACATAATACTGCTTAATCACCACCCCGGCAAGTGTGGTTATGATTCATTATGAATGAATGTGGATTGTGTGTATCACATAATTCTATATATTTGATGAGAGCATGTAGTGATCCATGTGTAATTTCATTATTGTTAAACATGTGACATCATCATTTGTGAATCTCATAATTATGCCTAATGATCATCCATGCAAATACAATTATTATGTCTAAGGAATTATGGTGGAATGAGTGAGAATCCATTGTAATTTCATGGATATCAAGTCTGACAATGTATCATTTGAATAACGAAGACACAAACAATAGATTGCACGATTTATTGCCTGGCATATTTCGCTGCATCTCGTCAGGTACACACTGCAGAACTCACACAACGTAAAGTAAATTAACTAGATAAATCCTTCAAGTTTAAATATACACATATTCTCACAGTAATGTCAAAAATACTCGCTTGTTAAAGTTTGCAGAAGCAATTATGATCAATCAACGCAAGCCATAATTGTGCAAAAAGAAAGACATGTTAGTCAGCTTAAAATTACCGTGGTAGATAATTGACATTACTGTGCGAATATGTGTATATTTATCTAGTTAATTTACTTTACTTTACAAAAGGCATGCTGAGGAGTATGAACAATCAATCAATCTCATGATGGAAGGCACTCTGATGTAGAATGCTCTGTCTATCAGAAGAGAACATGTTAATGATAATTTATACACTAATTAATATTTTAGTGACCTCCGACGCAAGACACCAATCTGTATTCCATACAACTCATGTTGCAATCATAAGGTTTTGTGTCCTGAATGACACCACTCTGTATTAAATATAACTCAGGTTGCAATCATATAGTTTTGTGTCCAGAATGACGACGACGACGACGACGACGATGATGATGATGATGATGATGATGATGATGATGATGATGATGATGATGATGATGATGATGATGATGATGATGATGATGATGATGATGATGATGATGATGATGATGATGATGATGATGATGATGATGATGATGATGATGATGATAAACCAGGTAAAGGCATATTGCATACATGGTGAAAAGGAGGGAATATACTCGCCTTGAAACTTTCGATTAGAAAAGAATTCACCTGAAGGTTATACAAGAGATGTTACCATAATGTACTTACATTGTTTATAACCAAATACTCATTGTAATGGGGGATGATTTTAAAACCCTTAATGTATGAGACTTTTCCGTGTAAAGGAAGGAGATCTAGAGAAACTAATTATGTACAGAAGAGAAGGGAGACCATAGTTGTCAATTCCAAATTATTCAAGGTATTACTCAACCTGTAGACCATGGAGGACAGGCATGGGATAAGACGACACTGCGTATCTGCTAGTCTAAACTTTGAGCGCCATAGAATGACAGATTGGATTGAGAACAACCAGTATGTTGTGGATAACAATTAGAGAGCGCCAAGGCTATTTCCCTTACATTGTTTATTTTCCTAGGATCACAATTCTTTTATGAATTTTTCTTTGTGGTTTTCTTGAAATTGTACAGCTTTTCATTTCTGATTTTCATAGTGGTGATATCATTAGATCTATGATTGATGTTGAAATTTCAGGTTGTGGCTAGATTTTTCTAGATCCAGACCTGGCTTCGTGAATGTAGCAGCTTGACTGAGTGAAGCAGCTGATATAGTGAGGTCAAATACTAGTCCAAAGCAACTTCCTGCCAACTTTCTCTACCAATATAGGACAGGTATCATAGATAACTAAGAATGATGCATATAGCTAGAAGAACCAGTGAGCCATAATAAACTTATCCTGGACAAAGGAACACTCATTAAAGTATAACATATACTCTGCAATGACTGACTGCCGACGAGATCCCAGAAATTGATGGTGCACCAATCAGAGTGTATACAGTTTGTTTTTCCCCACAGATTATAAATAGACTTATAAATAGACCAGAAGAAGTGGCACAATAATTACAATAGAAAACTGATACAGCACTAATGGCGATGGATTTTATAGTTGGCACAGCCAGGATATAGATATATATGTAGTTAGAGATGAACATGTATATGATCTTGTTTTTTAATGCATTCATTGTTGTATTTCTATGACATTACTGCTAAATACCACCATTTAAGTGTAATAAATTTGAAACATAAACGTCATTGTCTCTTTTGAGAGTTCACTTGTTGTAGTAAAATTGTTTTAATTAACAACCCTAGATTAATAATTATTTAGTTGGTAGAGGAGAGGCAAGGAACCACCAAAAAGATATTTTGGGTATTCATAGAAAAACTTTTCATTGTTTTCCGGGAAGTATTCCTTGGTTCTCTGAAACTCTATTTATGATCTAACGCCAATGGGCCAGTAACAGAGAAAGTAATTATAACGGGCAGGATCACATTGAGAAGGAGAAACGTGAATATCCTCTATCTCTTTGGGGTTTACCCAACCTTATATATCATACCAGACTTTCTATGATTCAGTTGAACCTCACTTACACACGCACATCGATTACAATATTCTTGACATTTCTCTTGAAGTATAAATAGGGGACTTGTCGTTAAGACAGTCCAAGGGATGCAAAGTACTTCTTGTAAATATATCCTGTATGTGTCTGCTTGCGACTAACTTGTACTCTCTCTTACTTGTCTGATTTCTATAAATTGTATGACTTGTCGCTAAGTTGTATGTCTTGTTGGTAAGTTATATGACTTGTCGCTACGTTGTATGTCTTGTCACTAAGTTGCCTAGTGCCTGAATGAGGCTTTCTTTCTGACCACATTGGAACAACTCTAATCGTGAACGTATATTGTCCTCACCGAAGGTTTTATCATTAGAGCTTCATGGCTTAGCAGAGTGACTGGCTTTCTGGGCATTTTTCCGCCTATATTTTCTTCAATTGAAGCATCGTGCAATTGTCGTTAACGCCTTAGATCTTGCCGTCACAGTTAATATGCGTGCACTCCTAATACTATTATTTTAATTTATTTTTGTTTTGGTGAAAGTAAAAAAGACAATTACCTGTTTCAAGCTTTGGTTTCTCTGCATCGGGAATTAAAACAATACATCAAATAGCGGCATATTGTTAGAAGATCCACACACAAATCTAAGCATGCTAGGAAACGTCAATTATAAATAACTAACTTTCTGTCAATGTGGCTGCCTGTCATTCTGGCTGACTGTCAACATGCCTAAGATTATCTTAAAGTCTGTCTGTCTGTCTGTCTGTCACTGTATATATTTTAATGGTAGTCGGCCTTTCTTACTGCGTTTCTTTCTATCTGAATGTATATATATCTGTCTGTATGTATTCTACGATGCCTGTAGTTGTATCCGTCAGTTCATATATTTATGTGTGTACTATAATGTTGCCGGTCTCTCTGGCTGTGGGGTTACAACACTTTCTCTCTGTAATCCCGTTTATCACGCAGAGTCTCGCAGCGGAGCGATAACTGAGGTGGTTCGACCCCCGCTCGTGACTTGCGGATACTGAGCCGGCCGCTCAGAAAGCAATGGCAAACTACTGAGCGTAATCTTGCCAAGAGATCAACAGACAGCTGAAAGATGCTGCTGTTGACAGCTAAGTCCTGTAAAAGGATACGCAAAACATGTTGACTATAATGTTGATTCTGTGTATAAATGGCAATAATCTTATTGTGTTTAATGATAGCTTTACTAGTTTCAAGCTTGGGTTTCTCTGCATGAAAAATTAAAAACAATACAAATAAATACTACATAGTATTAGAACATTCACAGCAAATCTAAGCAATGGAAGAAACGTCAACAATATATGTATGTCTATCTGGTTAAACAATGGAAGAAACGTCAACAATATATGTATGTCTATCTGGTTAAACAATGGAAGAAACGTCAACAATATATGTATGTCTATCTTGTTAAACAATGGAAGAAACGTCAACAATATATGTATGTCTATCTGGTTTTCTTTCTGTTTTCCTTTCTGTCTGTGCGCATGTTTAAATTGTGTATGTCTGTTATTCCTATTGTGTACATATTTATCTGTCAATATGTGAGTGTGTGTATTTGATAGTTTAATCATTGAATGTATGGGATAATATAGACGTGAAAATCCTAAGGATAACATTAATACAATGGGAAAGTGTAAAAACCAATAAACATATTGCAAATACCACCTTGCCAGTGAAGGTAAATAAGAAAAAAAAAACAGTTATTGATAGCAGATATTGATATTGATGAAATCTTGAGTAAAATGACTCAAAGAAAGAAAGCAAAGAGTATATATTAATAGATAGAGAAATACATCACATGTGCAGATTTGCCAAAGAAGAGTGGTTGCAGAAACAATGCAACGAATTAGAGGATCTGAAAATGATACACAACTTGACAGAATTACAGGACCATATAACAGATTTACAAAGAAGAAAAATAATATAACAGGAAACAGTTGTATCTGAGGAAAAAACGGAGAAATTATAATTAATAACACTGACATGATAAAAAGATGGACAGAATATTTATTCTGGGACAACATGGTCAATAGACCATCATTGTATAACACTCAAGATGGACAAAACATATAGTTAGTTAGTTAGTCGACAGATCATCCTCATTGCACATTGAACCATTCAGTCCATAAGTGCTCGGATCCCCTCCTCAGCGAATCCCGCAGCGTACAGCGGCTAACGACACCAATTCTGTATGGTTTATCAATCTTCTTTGGCTTCCTGCGTAGTGTTCTTGTTAGGCCACCCCTCTTTTGAATTATTGTTCTCGCAGTTTGATCATGGTTGTAGATTCGCAGTCATCACTTGGCTCTCGCACATGTCTTACTTCTCGTAGAGCATTCAGAATGGCAGCCTGGTTCAAGGCACATCCGTCCTCCACCTTAGCCTTACCTGCGAGCTTGTCAGCCCGCTAATTTCCTTGTACTTCCGTGTGCCCTGGCACGAAGATGAAACTAATCTTTGTCAGCCGAGACCACTAAAGAGACAGCAACCACTCTCTTCGGATCCACCCCGTCTCTATCCTCTTAGGCATACTCATTGAGTCGCTAAGAAAACATGCCCTATTGAATGTCTGTGTCTTGAGCCATGTTATTGTTTTACTTACTCCCATGACTTCCATAGTCAGGCTACTTGTGGTCTCAACAAACAAAAGTGGACCAAACATATTAAAGGCTGGAGTAGAAAAAGCTATTAAAAAGATGGCAGAAGGAAAGGTTGCAGGTCCTGACAAGATAACAACAGACATGATACAATCCTTATCCAGCTTTGGCACTGACACTATCACAGAATTATGTAATTATATATATATATATATATATATATATATATATATATATATATATATATATATATATATATATATATATATATATATATATAATCGATCATGTGCCATGCCGGAAAGCGTGGGCGGTCATGACTCGCCATTTCAATCGATCACCAGAGTCGAGGATCAGCTCAGTGTTCCTGTCTCGACCATGCCATGTGTTTACTTCTCGGTCTTTCTTTTTGTCTATTTTCCTCGATTTTGCCAGTTGTCATCAAGTTCTCCAATGTGTTTCTTCTTATAACATGTCCAAGAAACTGTGACTGTCTACGTCTAATTTCTATAATCAAATTACGATTTTCATTTGTCTCCTGCAGTACTTGGTCATTGGTTTTTCTGTCTATCCATTGTATTCTTTGCATTCTCCTCAGAAACCACATTTCTGCAGCCATTAGAAATTGTTCAATTTGACTGCTCATTGTCCAAGATTCACATCCATACAAAATAACAGGCTCTGTGTAGCACCTCAACACTCTTTTTCTCGTTTCAATTGAGAAATCGTTTTATTGGTCATAATGTTTTTCATCTTACTAAACGTTACTTTCGCCATGGAGATTCTTTTTCTAATCTCTTCAAGGCATCTTCCATCAGATGTTATGACTGTTCTAAGATAATTGTACCGATTCACTTGCTGAAGAATATTCCCATCTACTTGTACATTTAAAAAAAAAAAAAAAATTAAGTTGCATGTCCTTCACAGGATGTAGCAGTCAACCCCAGAATTTTCGCTGTTCTTGATTCCTGGGCATATTTTACGTTCAGTGGTTTGCCATTGCTTTCTGAACGACCGGCTCCTATACCTTTTTCGAAAAAACCAGCACCGCGGTGTTTCGAACCCGGGTATACGGGCTCACAAACCGCGTTCGCAAGCCCTTAGCCACAGAGACCGATTTATATTGCATTGTATATTGCATTGTGGTATTTCATTCTTCCTAGTGACAAACATAATCTGTGTCTTTTTACAATTTAATTCTAACCCCAGTTGTTCACTGTGTGCAACAACCGCATCTAATTGTTGCAGATCCTGCTCATTGTCTGCAATCAATACTGCATCATCTGCATATCTAATGTTATTGATGATTCGTCCTCCAATGCTGAATATTTTCTACATTTCTGAAAATATTTTCACTGTATATGGAAAAAACTCCCACGATGGTGTTTCCACCTTGTCGTGGTGGGGGAGCTTGAGTTTCTCAATGACCCTGAGAGCTATGCCGGCGGTAGCGTAGCTACCAGCAGGGCCTCCCAAGACGGACAGGTCAAAGGGTAGAGAACAGACAAAGAGAAACATCCTGGTCCTCCAGGTTGGGGGTTGAAGCGTGGGGTTAACATCCCCACCTTTGTAAAAACCATTTTGTTACGAAACAGATACATGAGCCTCGAATTCGGACTGACTTATTTGGACATCGACCTTGGAACGTTAAAGGACTTTTGAGATTTGGAACATGGAATGTACGGACACTATATCGAGATGGAGCGGCCGAAGAACTAACCCGGGAGCTGGTTGAGTATAAAATGGATATAACAGGAAGTCAAGAAATAAGGTGGCCAGAAGATGGTACTTTAGAGCAAAATGGAATGATTGTAATATATGGCGGAAACACCCAAAATAAACATGAATTAAGAACAGGATTTGTCATCAAACAAGAGTTATGGGGGAACGTTCTAAACTTTAAAGCTGTTAATGATAGGATTAGTAAATTACGAATAAAAGGTAAATGGAAAAATATAACGATGATTAATGTACATGCACCTACTGAAGAGAAAGAAGATGATATTAAAGAAGACTTTTATAATGATCTGGAAGATGTCATAGCAAAAAACCCTAAACAGGACATCCTGATTGTGCTGGGAGACTTCAACGCAAAAAAATAGGCAGAGAGCAAACTCATAAAAATGTTGCCGGTATGGAAAGCCTACATACAACTTCATATGATAATGGATGGAGAGTCATCAACCTAGCAGAAGCCAAAGGACTGCAGATCAGCAGTACCAGACTGCAAAGAAAGGATATACATAAACAAACTTGGAAATAATGTGACAAGAGAACCTGTAATCAAATAGATCACATTTTAATTAACAACAAAAATGCATCAAATATACAACAAGTTAGAAGCTATAGAGGAGCTGAGTGCCACAGGGACCACTTCCTCGTTGGGGCAAAATTTAAAATAAAACTTAAGAGAGCTTTCTATGCTAAACTACAAAGGTTACACCCAACAAATAACAGAGAAAAACTACAAGAAATTACAGTCAAAGAGAAATTTGCAGATGAAATAAAATGTAAACTTGAAATTCTACAAAACCCGTTGGAGGAAAGCGTTGACCAAACTTGGTTGAACATCAAGAATACAATTCAATCTACCGCAGAAGAATATCTCGGTGTGTTAACCACGCATAGAAAGAACAGATGGTTCAATCAAAAATGTGAAGAAGCAGTCATTAGGAAAAAGAATGCCAGACAGCTATGGCTAAATGACATCAACAACATCCAAAAGGAAGAACAATATAGAAATGAATGTAAAGAGGCTACAAAAATAGTTCGACAGCAGAAGCGAGAATATATACGAATCCAGAAAGTTTTTTAAAGAACTGAAGTCAATTAAACGAGGGCACAAACACTAAACATATGGTTTAAAAGACAAAAATGGGAATATGATAAATACCAATGAGGAAATGTGCAACACATGGAAAGAGTACTTTGTTGAATTACTAAATTGTGAAGCTCCAAGTAACACTTTCACGCAGGAAGAGGTTCTAACGTGTGAACCACAAATTGAAGAACCTGCATTTGAAGAAATCCTATATGTAATCACACGACTTAAAAACAATAAGGCAACTGGCACTGATGGAATTGCTGCTGAATTTATAAAGTCGGGTGGCCATGCATTACATCTAAAGCTATACGAACTAATAAAAAAATTCTGGAAGACTGAAGAATTACCCCATGACTCGAAAGTGTCATTATTGATACCTATCTTTAATAAAGGAGACATGTTCCAGTGTGAAAATTATAGAGGGGTATCACTACTGTCCATAAGCTATAAGATACTATCCGCAGTATTACTAAATAGACTAAAACCATATTCAGAATACATATTAGGTGACTCCCAGGCGGGTTTTAGACAAAACAGATCAACAATAGATCAGATATTTATCTTACGACAAATAGCCGAGAAAAATTGGGAATATAAAAGAGATCTCCATAACATTTTTGTGGATTTTAAAAAGGCTTATGATAGTGTCTATAGGAATAGTCTATGGAATGCTATGCGGGAATTTGGAATACCAAGGAAGTTAATCAACATGACCAGACTATGCATGGAAGATACTTATAATATAGTAACATAAAAAGCCAGGAAATCAGACCCTTTCCAAATAACATCTGGCGTGAAACAGGGTGATACTCTATCGCCGCTACTCTTCGATCTGGCTCTAGAGAAAGTTGTTAGGAAGGTAAAGGAGGAATGTGATATTGGAGGAACATCCAAGCTGCTTGGTTATGCAGATGATATGGATATTATAGGTTAAAATGAACAAAAGACATTGAAATATTGACTCACTTAAAGGAAACACCCCAACAGATGGTGCTGATTATCAACCAAGATAAGACGGAATATATGGTAATTTCAAGAGAAGGAATGTCTAAAAATTCTGCCACATACAAATAGATATGACCATTACAAGAACGGAAACATACAAATACCTGGGTACAATCTTCAACTGCTCCAACATCATAAGGGAAGAAATACAAACTAGAGTCAATTCTGGAAATAAGATATACTATGCACTACAACATCTACTAAAATCAAATGCGCTATCTCGTAACACCAAGATCACAATATACAAAACACTGATCAGACCAGTTGTGCTGTATGGCTCTGAAACCTGGAGTACAACGAAAGGAGACGAAGCCTTGTTACAAACATTTGAGGACAAAGTTTTAAGACGCATCTTTGGACCCATTAGGGATACACAAAGAGGAGAGTGGAAAAGAAGAAGTAACAAAGACATTTATGATCAGTTTAAGTCCCCTCTAATCACTAGTATCATGAAGACTAATAGACTACAGTGGCTGGGGCTTATAGAAAGAATGGAAGATTATAGGGAAACAAAACTCGCTTACACTCAGTAAATAAATGACCGTAGACCCCGAGGTAGACCAAGAAGACGGTGGAGAGATAATATATATACAGACCTGCAAGCACTTGGAATCAACGACTGGTAAGAGAAGGTCAACCAGAGAGACGAATGGAGACGGATTGTATTTGCAGCAAAGAACCTCAATAGCTCGGAACGCTGAAGAAGAAGAAGAAGAAGAAGAAGAAGAAGAAGAAGAAGAAGAAGAAGAAGAAGAAGAAGAAGAAGAAGAAGAAGAAGAAGAAGAAGAAGAAGAAGAAGAAGAAGAAGAAGAAAAAGAAGAAGAAGAAGAAAAAGAAGAAGAAGAAGAAGAAGAAGAAGAAGAAGAAGAAGAAGAAGAAGAAGAAGAAGAAGAAGAAGAAAAAGAAGAAGAAGAAGAAGAAGAAGAAGAAGAAGAAGAAGAAGAAGAAGAAGAAGAAGAAGAAGAAGAAGAAGAAGAAGAAGAAGAAGAAGAAGAAGAAGAAGAAGAAGAAGAAGAATATGGAAAAAAGATCTGGAGACATTACACATCCCAGCCTCACATATCTCTTATTAGGCTGATAATTTCCCACTTCACTATCAATCCTTATGGCAGCTTGTTGTTTCCAATATATGTTTTTTATTGGTCTAATGTATTTCCCATCAATGTGTAGATGCAAGCATATCTACCATGTTGACATGTCTTACTCTATCGAAAGCCTTTGTGTAGTCAATAAAGCAAAGATGTATATCTTTGTTTACTTCTACAGAACGTTCAATAACTGATCGCAGCATATACACAGCATATATTGTACCCTTTCCTTCCACAAACCCACATTGTTCTTCCCAGGTTGTATTTTCTTCCTCACTCTTTGCATGATAGTTCGTAGCAAAATCCTCATGATGTGACTCATTATTCTAATTGTTCTATGTTGATCGTATTCCAAGGCTCCTGATTTCTTTGGGATTGCAATAAATACAGAATTACATAATTCAGAAGGTATATCTCCGGTGTCGTATAATGTGTTCAGCAGTCTGGTGACTTGATCTATTCCATATTCTTCTAAACATATAATCATTTCTGTTGTGATGTTATCTGTACCGGGGGCCTTGCCAGCTTTCTTATGTTTAAGAACATTTCGAACATCCATCTTCAAAATTGGTGGGCCTTCATTATTCAATCCAACATCATACAGTTCATCTCTATTATCATGATAAAGGTTATTCACATAGTCTGATCATTCATGAGGAATCTGATCTTTTCCTATTATGATTTTGTCATCTTTAGTTTTTAGACAGCCTGCTGATGTACTTGTTATTTTATTAGTAAGTTCCTGAATTCTTTTGTGCACTAATCTGGTATTTTGACTGTTGTGCTTTTTTTTCAATTTCTAAGCAATTTTTCTCAAGACATGCTTCTTTGCCTCCTTACATAATATTCTGACTTCTCTGTGAATTTAGTCATATTTGGCAGGATTAGGTTTGTTGAGTATTCTTGTTTCCATTAGTTGTAAGATTTCTTCAGTCATCCATTTCTTACGACCGACCTTCTTTAATTTTGGAATATTTGTTTCTGCAGCCAAACTGATTGATGTCTTGAACATTTCCCATTGATCATCCATATCCAGGAAAAGGATCTCTAGATCAGACAATATATCAAATCTGTTTTGTACATTTATGTGGAATTTGTTGTGTATTTCCTTGTCATTAATCAATGTACACAAATAATATTTAGTGTTTTCTGTTACATACTTGACTTTCTCTAACTTTACGCTCAATGTTCATTCATTCATTCAGTAGCGTGTCCTTTGCAGAACCTCGCTCCCAGAACAACCTTCCGGTAAACCTCTCGATCATAAGCAAGATGTTCCGCGTCCGATACACTCATCTGGTGATCATCCGCTACATTCTGCACCCCATCTTCTCTTTGGCCTTCCCCTTCCTCTCTTCCCAGGCATATAACCCCCCCCCCTCCCCCCATTATTGTTCTCTCCAAACTTTCGTGACGTTTCAAGTGACCACAATATTTCAATTTTCTTTGTGTTATCGTCTTTAATAGCCAGACTTCTTCAATATTCGGCTCCTAAAGTATGGATGCATTTGTTATTTTCTTTACCCAAGATGTTCTTAGAATTCGTCTGTAACATTTATATTCAAACGCATGTATGCGCTGTTCAGCTTGTTTACTAAGTGTCCAGGTCTCACAGACGTATGGTGCAATGGGAAAGATGCATGCTCTTAAAAATCTAAATGTGTGTAGTTCTGTATGTCCCACTCTATAATTTATTTAATTTAAATATTGAGCACAACCCACTACTGGCAACGCCGATCGCATTCCGGTATGAACCTAAGGCCTATCCACGTCAATATTGAAGCACTATACTCGAGTTTCGCCCTCATTTGAGCTCGTCAGTAGTGCATATCCCTGACCGGATCCGGATAACAGTCCCGGATCACGCGTGTGAAGCGGGTGTGTAACCACGCGGCAAACACTGGACACACCAAATTATCACAACAGAACACCACAACACTACCCATCGTAGGCTATTTAATTGTTTTAATCACTGAAGAGCAATTGATAGTCGTCGTTTAATTTCTTTCATTGTGTCACCGTTGTTGGTAATGAATGACCCAAGATATTCAGAATTCTCCACCACCTCCAATTTATTCTCATTAACATATATTTATTTCTCCATAGTAGTTTCATCTGTATGTAGTATCTTTGTTTTTGCTATGTTAAGATATAAGTTGTGATTTTCACTATTCAATTGGGTTGAGGCTATTAGGTTTCCTATACCATTCTGAGTTGTGGATAGCAATACTGTATCATCAGCATACCGAATCTCTGGTATGTCATGACCACCGATATTTAG
This sequence comes from Cepaea hortensis, assembly GCA_963921405.1. Lineage (NCBI taxonomy): Eukaryota > Metazoa > Mollusca > Gastropoda > Stylommatophora > Helicidae > Cepaea > Cepaea hortensis. Next base: position 206,355,369 of record OY992876.1, read on the forward strand.
GGCATCATATAGCTCCCTGTTTATATCATCTCTTCCATTTCTCATTATATTTTCGACGTAAGGGTTAAACAAATAGGGGGATAGCACACATCCCTGACGAACTGCTTGCTTGATGTCAAACCAATGTGATGTCTCGCCATCTATTCTAACCGCTGCTTGTTGGTCTAGATAGAGAATTCTTATGAGTTGTATTACATGTGATGGAAAACCCATATTCCTCATGATTTCCCAAAGTTTCTGATGTTGAACACAGTCAAATGCCTTTGAATAAGCCACAAAAATGATAATAGGTTTACATCAAATTCTCTGCACATCTCTATTATTAAACGCATGTTGAGAATGTGATCTCTTGTTCCTCTTCCTTGTCTAAGTCCAGCTTGAACCACGTTAATTTCTTCTTCCATTTACTTACGAAGTAGTCCAATTATGATGTTTCGTAGAATTTTACTTGCATGACTGATCAGGGCAACAGTTCTATTGTGTTGCGTATCCCTTACGGGACGTTGCAGTCAACACCAGCATTTTCAGCTGCTGTTGATGTACTAGGCAAGTGTTACGTTCAGTAGTTTGCCATTGCTTTCTGAACGACCGGCCTCTATACCTTTTTCGAAAAAACCAGCACCGCCGTGTTTCGAACCCGGGTATACGGGCTCACAAACCGCGTTCGCAAGCCCTTCAGCCACAGAGACCGACCGAGACAGTTCTATAGTTGGTGCATAATTTCAGGTTGCCCTTTTTTGGTATTGGAATGAAGATAGTTCTCCTCCAATCTTTTGGCCATATGCCATATTTCCATATCTTTTTACACAATGCTTGATAGATGTGTATGCTTTCTTCTCCTCCCGCTTTAATTAGTTTAGCTGGTATTTTAACACATCCAGGTGATTTACTATTCTTCAGATTCTTTATTTCCCATGCAATTTAATCTATTGAGGGTTCAGGTTCTGTCTTTGCTGTCATTGGCTCATGAATCTAATTCATATCCTCACTGTCACTCATATCATACATTCCACTGAAGTACTCCTGCCATGTTTCTAGAATGTGTCTAGATTCTGTTAAGGTATTTATCATCTTGTCACAGAAATCATTCAATTGAGGTTGAATATTTCTTGTCAATAGCTTCATTTCTTTGAACATTTCGTAATCACTTCCAGTCTTGTGATATTGCTCTATTCTGGTACAGAAATCTTGCATATATTGATTTTTGTCCTTCTTGTGTTCTTTCTTAATTCTCGAGGTAAAGAATAATACTTCATCCTACTGTTATCGGATTCACCTCAGTTCTGTTTCAGTTCCCTTCGTTGTTTTATTAATTCTAATGTGTCTGATGTAATCCATGGCTTAAGTTGCTTTTTCTTACTCGGAATTAAATCTTTTGCTGCTGTAATCAAGATATCTCAAGCTTGTCTCCCAGTTCATCAGGTGTCATTTCCTCTTGTATAGACAAGACCCCAAAACGATTCCTAACAACTACGTTGTATACCCTCAATGTACCTGTAAGCAATCTGTGGTCACTATAACAATCAGCACTGGGAACTGTTTTTGCTATTGTTAATGCATTTCGAAATCTTCTATTAATCAGAATGTAATCTGGTTTCTAATGCTGCTATCCGGACTCCTCTATGTCCATAATCTTCTAGGTTGTTGTTTAAACCAGGTGTTTCCTACAATCATTTACTGCTCTTTTTCCCACTCTACAAGTCTGTATCCTCTTTCATTTCTCTCTCCTAAACCATAGTTTCCCACTGTGTATCTATCACCTTGATTTCCTACTTTTGCATTGAAGTCTGCTATTATGATGTTTATTTCTGAATTTTTACATTTCTTTAAAGCAGACTCCATGTCATTATAACATTTCTCTACACTATCTTCACTGGAGTCCCCTGTTTGGGCATATATTTGAATAACGTTTGTGCTAAAAGGTCTGCCACTTAATTTAACTAGTAGAACTCTGTCTGGCACCGCCAAATATCATTGAACAGATTTTGATGTTTGCCGATCCAAGATAATTGCCACACTTCTCTGTCTATCTTCTCCTCCAGAATAAATAATCTTAAAATCTTCATCTATCTTAATGCCTGCTCCTGTCCATCTAATTTCGCACAACCCTAAAATCTTAATTTTCTCTCTTTATATTTCTTGTTTTCTGTTATCTAATATTTCGTCCTCGTTTAACGTCCTAACATTCTATGCTGGTAATTTTAATGTCTCTGTCCTTGTCTTGCAGTTAGACGAATCATAATGAACTAGGCACTATTAAGGAAGGTAGTTTGCATTTACTTTCCTTGCTGGGAAGTGACCATACTGGCCGGGGACCGCAGCCATTGTCTCGTGAAAGAGATCTTCTGCCTACCGTCGCGAAACTTGAAACCATAACCAACAACTATCTGTCGGCTGCCCTCAAAATTTCATCCGCCACCTGCCTTCCATGGCTTCTTGTGCTAACAGAAATGGAATAAAGACAAAGGAGAAAATGATTGCAGATAAAACACACACACAGAGCGTAAGAGACGTAAGATGGTGCATGATGGTGGAAATGACCATATTTTTACATGCATCCACTGTGGACAAACATTTGCAGCACGAAAAGGCCTTATCAGCCCCACTCGCCACAGCCATGGGTTGTAGTTATTAAGCCTTTTTGAATCACAATGTACCAAACTATCGTCTGTCAAGACGGAAAGGTGCCAATGAATGGGTACATCCCAAAGGACTTGAAAACATCCATTTTCATCACACTACCGAAGAAGCCAAGAGCTGTTGATTGTGAGGATTACAGAACTATTAGCTTACTGAGCCACATAACCAAGATACTACTCAAGGTCATACAAGAAAGAATTCAACATAAAATATATGAGGAAGTAGCTGAAGAACAATTTGGGTTCCGCAAAACAGTGGCACCAGAGAAGCAATTACCTGTATGAGGATGTTAATTGAAAAATATATAGAAGTTCAAAAAAGTATATATGTTTGTTTTATAGACTATAAGAAAGCTTTTGATAGAGTACAACATGAACGACTAATTGCATGCCTTCAATATATAGAAGTAGACGGAAAAGACATCAGACGTATTAGTAACTTGTACTGGGAACAGGTGACGCCTATTAGTTGCGGAAATAACTATTTGTCGCCTATAGAGATAAAAAGAGGAGAACGGCAGGGATGTGTACTTCCCCCAAGCCTCTTCAACATATACACAGAAATAATTTTTAAACAAGTTGAAATGCCTGGACTTAACATCAGTGGACGAATCATAAACAATCTTATGTATGTTGACGATACGCATTATTAGCAGAAAGCGAGCAAGAGTTACAAAACCTAGTGGAAAAGTAAACAGTCACAGTGCAGAATGTGGCTTAGATATTAACATCCAAACAACAAAAACTATGATAATTAGCAGTGAAAAGGAAAGGTCATCAATGAACATCACAGTAAACTGGAAGATACTATAACAAGTAACAAGTAACTCCCATCTTGGACATATAATAACAGATGATGGCAGGAGTGAAAAAGAAATCAAAAAGAGAATAGGTATGGCCAAAAATGCTTTCAACGATTTGAAATCAGTATTAACATCTAGATAGATTAATAACGCATTAACAATTTGAATTGTCAAATGCTACGTATATTCAACGCTACTGTATGGCGAGGAAGCCTGGACACTGAGTAAGCAACTAGAAAGTCGCATAGAAGCCCTGGAGATGTGGATTACAGACCAATAGGTCGTATTTTATGGAAACAAGAGCAATGCAAAGGTTCTAGAAAACCTAGGAATGAAGAGAGAGTTGATGAAAGAAATAAAGAGGAGTCATGTGAAATATTTCGGCCATGATACTCTTAAATGATAAACTTAACAGACATGATACTCTTATAAAAACAATACTGGAAGGCAAGGTTGAGGGAAAACGAGCAAGAGGTAGACAACGATACAAGTAGGAAGATAACATCAAGAGATGGACGAACATCAGCCTGACAGAATGTACAGTCAAGGCGAGAGACAGACAGTGTTGGAGATCCATTGATGCCAACCTTCATTGCGAAGACGGCACATTTATTATTGATTATGTACACACACACACACACACACACACACATACACACACACACACACACACACACTCACACTCGCACACACTTCAATTTATTCCTGATACAAATAACACATAAAACATAAAACATGTCGACTTTAGTAAAATAGAGAAATTGTACCCGTTACAGGCTCCGGTTTCTCTGTGTAAGAAATGGGGAAAACATTTTAAGAACATAAACTATGTATTATCAGAATATTTTCAAAACATGATAATTTGAAGAAACGTAAACAGGTATTTTTCTCTCTGTCTATTTATGTTTATGACTACATATTTATCTAGCGATCTACCTGCCTACCTACATTTCCACGACAATGACTAGCTACCTACTAGCCTACCTAACAACCTACATACCTACCTACATGTCAGTTTGTATGTCTATCAGTCCATCGTTCTATATGTATTTCTGTTTATATGAGTGTTTGTATGTCGCTGCGTATGTGTAAATATATGTCAGGTTATTATATATATTTAATGATCATGTTTTGCCCATACATCATGATCCCTGTCTAGGCCTGCCTAGTTTACTTCAGAGGAAAGATAACACCAATACGCCTGGAACAAGACAAGCTGCAGAAGCTGCCGGATCCGCAAAGAAATACTCTAACTGTCCTCCCGTCGGATCTTCCATCCTAGACCAGTTGCTGACCAAAGCTTGGAGCCTGGTCTACCCTGCCATGACATTTAGTCTTCAGGGTGCATTTCCTGGCACTAGGGTAAGGCTTGTACTCTACCAATTGCACTCCTCACCCTGAGGCCGTTGGAACAATTTGGGGTGTCGGGTTTGGTGATCGCCGCCCAGCATTCGGCGCTAAAAGAAAGCAGGTAGTACAGTCTACTGTCATACAGTAACACAGTCATATCGAAGATCTGACACCAGTACACAGCGACCAGTCACGGACAGATAGACAGACATACAAGAAGTCACATAGGTAGGGATAACTCACACGCGCGTACAGACAGACAGCTAGACATATATACAGACACACAGTCAGTCACACACAGAGGCGGTCAGCCAAGCAGATAGACAGTCACACAGTCAGTTACATAGACATATATATACATAGGCAGAAAAACAGACAGTTATACGTGCAGTCACACAGACAGACACAAAAACACATACGCACGCGCATACAAACACACAGATACATACGCAAATCAAGCCTGGGCAATTTGTACCAATAACTAATTAACTGCCGGTCTCCCTGGTTTCGGCGTTACACCATTTCTCAGTAATCCCGTATACTCTCGTGGGTAACGGTACGTGCGCGAGAATCGGTAGCAGTTTTCTCCGCGTCGGTAACTTAGGGGTATGTCAGCCGGTCCTCAGAAAGCAATGGCAAACTACTGAGCGTAATCTTGCCAAGAAATCAACAATCAGGGGAAAGATGCTGATGTTGACAGCAATGTTCTGTAAAAAGGATATGCGAACAAAACAAAACAAAAAAAACTAATTAATTGCGAACAGGATTGGGCACTTGTGATCTCTGATCTGCTTAATCTCCCGAGTGGCCGCAGTATGACACGAGTCGTGAATTAATAAATGGCTAAAACATTCCTGATTTTATTTTGCTGGCTGTTGAACGAGGGGACGGAGAGTGTATAGGAATTTTCTGATTGCAGTAATGTCGTTTCTTAGCTAAACTCAACACAATTCAACTCTGCCTGAGTTCCACGTTGGTTATTCTATCATATATTTTAGTTACTCTATTTTTCGGAGGCACCAATTAGTCAATGTGCGTCCTCTATGTGTGATCATTTGAGTTGTTCTCAATGCTTTTGACCCATACTGCGGTACATATTTAAAGTTACAGTTAAATTTAAACACAGGAGCCACAAACAATATGTTACATGATTTATTGCCTGGCACAGTTCGCTTTATCTGGCAGTACGCAAGTGACCAGATGCAGATAAATATGCCAGGCAATAAATCGTGCAACATATTGTTTGTGGCTTCTGTGTTGAAATTCACTAAAGGAATTTATTCTTTTGAATTTAGAATTAAATATTCTTAGTTTGGCCCTAATTCCAGTGCGCTGACGGTGGGGTATGGGGCTCAATCCCTACACTGGTCAGTGAGACATCAACGTTGACATCTCGTTCGGGGGAGCATTGGCAAACTACTGAACGAAAACTTGCATTGCAGAGACATGCAGCAATTACTTTTTTTAAATGTAGAAAGCAATTATTAATCCACACATAGGTCAGTTGGAATGAAATGTTGACGTCTCATCTTTGACTAGGTGACGTGCCTCAGATGACGGGGTGGTTTCGCTTGATGGCGAGGGACACTGGTAATCCATCCATCCATCATGTGCCATGCCAGTAAGCATGGGCAGTCATGTCTGCCATCTCACTCGATCACCAGAGTCGTGGATCAGCTCAGTGTTTCTGTCTCGACCATGCCACAAAGCCAAGCCATCCAGGTACTTGCTTCTAGGTCTTCCCCTTGGTCTGTTCCCCTCGATCTTACCAGTTGTCACCAAGTTCTCCAAATCATTTCTTCTCATAACATGCCCAAAAATTTGTGACTGTCTACGTCTAATGTCTCTAATCAGTTTACGATCTTCATTTGTTTATTGAAGGACTTGTTCATTGGTCTGTCTGGCTGTCCATGGTATTCTTTGAATTTTCCTCAGAAACCACATTTCTACAGCCATGAGATGTTTTTCAGCTTGACTGCTCATTGTCCAAGCTTCAAATCCATATAAAAGTACAGGTTCTATGTAGCATCTCAACACTCTTTTGCTCGTTTCAATTGACATCTTTTTATTGGTCAGTATGTTTTTCATCTCGCTAAAGGCTACTTTTGCCATGGCGATTCTTGTTCTAACCTCTTCAAGGCATCTCCCATCAGATTTTATTACTGTTCCGAGATAATTGTCCCTATTCACTTGTTGAAGAATATTCCCATTTACTTGTATATTACATTGTGGTATTTGGTTCTTCTTAGTGAGGACCATAATCTGTGTCTTTTTACAATTTAATTCTAACCCTAGAACAACCGCATCTACTAAAGTCTGCAGGTCCTGTTCATTGTCTGCAATCAAGACTGTATCATCTGCATATCTAATGTTATTGATGCATCGTCCACCAATGTTGATTCCTTCCATATCTTCAATATTTCTGAAAATACTTTCACTGTACAGGGAAAACAGATCTGGAGACATTACATATCCCTGTCTCACACATCTCTTAATAGGCTGATATTGGCCTACTTCATTATCAACTCTTATGGCAGCTTGTTGTTTCCAATATATGTTTTTTACAAGTCTAAGGTCTTTTCCATCAATTTGTAGATCTTCAAGCATCCTTATCATGTTGACATGTCTCACTTTATCGAAAGCCTTTGTGTAGTCAAAAAAGCAAAGGTGTAGATCTTTGTTTACTTCTATAGAACGTTCGATTACAGTTCTCAGTATATACACAGCATTTACTGTTCCCTTGCCTTCTACAAACCCACATTGTTTTTCTCCTATTTCAGGTTGTATTTTTCTCCTAACTCTTTGCATGATAATTCTTAGGAAAATCTTCGTGATGTGACTCATTATACTAATTGTTCGATGGTGATCACATTCCAAGGCTCCTGATTTTTTGGAATTGCAATAAATACAGAATTACATAACTCATGATTTATATTTCCAGTATCATACATTGTATTAAGAAGACTGGTAACTTTATCTATTCCATATTCTTCTAAAGCATTAATCATTTCTTTTGTGACGCTGTCTGAACCGGGGGTCTTGCCAGATTTCATATGGTTAAGATCATTCTGAACCTCCATCTTCAAAATTGCTGGTCCTTCATTATTATTTTGAACATCATATTGTTCGTCTCTGTTATCATCATAAAGGTTTTTCACGTAATCTGACCATACATGTAAGATCTGATCTTTTTCTATTGTGACTCTTCCATCTTTTGTTTTTAGGCAGCCTGCTGATGTACGTGTTCTTTGATTATGAATGAATCACCCAAAAAAAAAACGAGAAGTAGATTGTGAGCTTTACTAAAACACGACTACAAGAGACAAATTGGACGTTGCGGCCAAAGCCTTCGTCAGCACAGGACAAACAAATACAAACCAACACAAACCTACATGAAACACACTATGACAATATTAAACTATTAAACTAATAAAATATACTCATCTGATTCTGTGTCCTTGCTTGGAAAAACTGACACGCGTAGGGCTACAGTGGATTAATAGACCGGATGTATGGTACACGGGTCAAAGGTCAAGCGGGAGGGGAGTGGGGTGGAGAAGCGCCCATGTGTGCGGAAAAGTGAAATTTAAGACCGGCATAGATGTCGCTGACGCAGTTGACAATTAGCAATTCTCGTTAAGCGCTCGAAACACAGCTGCGGAAAACTACACAGTGTTGGTCTACACAGCGGGGCATGAGTGGCGGTCGTTCAGAAAACGATGGCAAAACACCGAACGTAAACCTGCCAAGAAAGTTGATTGTGATGTCTTATAAAGGACCTGCACGTACCTAGATGGTGGACTGTAAGCTATGGGGTGGGAGGGGGTGGGGTAGGGAGTTAAATGAAGCTGTGTTGGACATTAAGGCCGTGAAGGGAGAGTGTGCCCAACTGGAAGATGAGACGGTGTTCCAATGTCTTCCGATCCCGTTCGTGGGATGCGCATGATTTGATGGCCGTGACCTGTATGTCGGCTACGCCATGGTGGTCAGGACTGTTGAAATGCATGGATACTGGTTTCTGGCCGCTGGTGATATCAGAAAGATGTTGTCTAAATCTGTCCCCAAGACGTAACCCTGTCTCACCGACATATCTCATGTCGCAACGTGTGCAGGAAATCACATAGATGACGTTGTGACTGATGCACGAGAAACCCTCACGGATGTGGAAGGTCGTCTTAGGGAATGTCAGACTCTGGGTTTGAAATACGTGTGGGCAGGTCTTGCAACATGATCGAAGACAAGCCACCGTGCCAGGAAGAGACTGTTGAGGATGGGGTAGACTGCTATGGACCAGCACATCCCTGAGGTTACGATCCCGCTTATACGCCACCAGAGGGGCCTCTGAGAAGACATCACGAGTGGTCGAGTCCGCCCGGAGAATAGATAGATGTTTCAAGAGGATATTCTTGGCAGCAATATTGTGGGGATGGTAAGTAAGTGATAGGACAGGTCTATTGTTTCGTGGTTTCGGCCTGGAGGAGAGAGCCTCAGTGCGACTGATAGACTGGCAGCGGTGAAGAGCTGTAGATAGAACATTCTCAGGATAGCCACGAAGGCGAAAGAAATCAAGCATTTCGTGGGCTTTTTGATGGAAGTCGTTGTTACCCTGACAAAGCCGTCGGAGACGTAACAGTTGGGAGAAAGGAATAGAACGTTTGCACGAGGGAGGGTGGGAGGAGGTGTGTTCTTTGATTAGTAAGCTCCTGAAGTCTTTTGTGCATTAGTTTCGCATTTTTACTGTTGTGTTGTTTTTCAATTTCTCTGCAATTTTTCTCAAGCCATGTTTCTTTTGCCTCCTTACATAAGATTCTGACTTTTCTGTGAATTTCTTCATATTTTGCAGGATTATTTTTGTTCTGTCTTCTTGTTTAAATTAGTTCAGTCATCCATGTCTACGGCCCACTTTCTTTACTTTTGGAATAGTTTTTTCTGCTGCACAACTGATTGAATTCTTCAGCATTTCCCACTGATCATCGACATCTTGAAATAGGATCTCTAGATCAGACAATAAATCAAATAATTTGTTCTTTACTTCTATGTTAAAATTATCTTGTTTTCTTTGTCAATTTTCAATTTGCACAAGTCATATTTAGGGTTTTCTGCTGTAAACTTGACTTTCTTTAACTTTACCCTCAGTGTGCCTGTAATTAACCTGTGATCACTGTAACAGTCTGCATTTGGAACTGTTTTTACGACTGTTAACGCATTTCGAAACCTTTTGCTAATCAGGATGTAATCTATCTGGTTTTTAATCCTGCTGTCTGGACTCCTCCATGTCCATAATCTTCTAGGATGCTGTTTAAACCAGGTGTTCCCTACAACCATTTCTTTTTTTTTTCCCATTCTACAAGTCTTGTAATACACTGGTAATAGGGAAAGTTAATCCACATGACAATTCAGCCCAGTGCTTCTAAGAGTGGCGGGTATGGACTACGCTTGAGTTCAAAGCGAGCGGTCAGAAGGGAAAACAAAGAAAGCAGTTATGTTTCGTATGGTAAAATAAAGACAATTACCCGGTTCAGGTTTCGGTTTCTCTACAGGAGCCATAAAAAAAAAAACAATTTAAAAAAATACATATTATTTGAATATTGAGGAAAAATCACAACGTGTTAATATATGTCTGCTTTCTTATTATATGTCTGTCTATATGTTTCTATGTCTTTATATATATATATATATATACGCGTAAACATCTATCTTATGTCTGTCTGCATGTTTATCTGTCTGTCGCTCTGATTGCCGTACTGTTTTGAGTTGCGTGCAACTATTTATATATGCTTGTTTATATTATGTATATAATAAGCAATGTCATTGTTAGGTGAAAAAGAGATAATTTCCCGTTTCAAGCCTAGGTTTCTCTGTATCAGATATGAATGAATCAGTATAAATAATCGCCAAATGGATTACGGATTTGAATTGTTAAAATTGCCCTGGAGAGCCACCCCAGCCTAACAAAGGCACCAAGAAATATCTTAGAAAGTAAAGGCGACTGGTCTATAAAACTAAGGGTCTAGCACCATATGCCTACAGTGCCTAACCATGTACAAGGGACATTTACTTTACTTTACCTTACGATACCTTGCTTTACTTTACTTTACTGTACATAATAATGTAGCATTTGCAAGAAATCTTAGAATTATATAAATATTATATTTAATCTGAATGTCTGTCTGTCTGCCTATCTATCCAATAATATATTCATGTGATCATCTATCTACCTGTCTATATGCCTATCTATTTGCATTTGCCTATCTGCCTGCCTGTATAGCTATAGATATATAAATCTATTTAACTATTGATCCGTCTGTCTTTTTATTTGTAAACACAATGTATTTGTAATTATTGTCTGCTTATCGTTAAACATGTGTAAAAGATTATCAACACGTTGACATATATATATATATATATATATATATATATATATATATATATATATATATATATATATGTGTGTGTGTGTGTGTGTGTGTGTGTGAGAGAGAGAGAGAAAGAGAGAGAGAGAGAGAGAGAGAGAGAGAGAGAGAGAGAGAGAGAGAGAGAGAGTGTAATGCTTTTTTCAGTGAGACAAAGACAATTACCTGTTGTAGTCGTATCCTTCCCTGCATCCACATTGGAAAGAAGGAAATACAACGAATAACTGCATGTTATGTGAACGTTCACACGCAAATCTGAACAACCTCTCCCACTCTCTTTCGTTGTCTCCCTCTACCCCTCTCCCTGTCTCTCTCTGTCTGGCTGTCTATCTTCCACCTATCTTTCTAACCCTATGTTTGTCTGTCTGTCTTATTATCTGTCTAACTGCTTGTCAGCTTATATATGTATTGGTCCTTATACTTAGTTAGTTAGTTAGTCGACAGATCATCCTCATTGCACATCGAAACATTCAGTCCATAAGTGCTGCGACCCATTCCTCAGCAAATCCCGCAGCGTGTAGCGGCTAACGACACCAGTTCTGTGTTGGTTTATTAATCTTCTTTGGCTTCCTGCGTAGTATTCTCGTTTGGCCACACCTCTTTTAATTTGCTGTTCTCACATCCTGACCATGGTTGTAGATTCACAGTCGACACATGGTTCTCGCAAACGACTTACTTCTCGTAGAGCATTCATAACATCAGCCTGGTCCATGGCTCGTCCGCCTTCCACGGTATCCTTACTTGCAAGTTTGTCAGCCCGCTCATTTCCTTGTACACCAACATATAATGGCACGAAAATGAAGCTAATCTTTGCCAGCCGAGACCGTTCCATAGACAACAACCACTCTCTTCCGATCTATCTTCTTGAGCATACTCATTGGGTCAATAAGGAAACATGACCTAGTAAATGTCTGTGTCTCGAGCCATGTTATTGCTTTACTTACTACACCTGACTTCCATAGTCAAGCAACTTTTAGTCAAAGCAAAAGCACCAGAATCTTCCTTTACAATTCCCCCTCCGGCCTGAGCCGTAAAGAACCATACACTTCTCACTCGTCGAACGACCGACCCATCTGTGTAAATGACAGCATCACCCTCTAAAGAATTCTCGAAGATCAAAGCCTGTACTTCCGCCTCCATAGCAGCCGAGTTTTCTTGTCAGCATTATCTGTCTAGTTGGATGCAAACTGACAAGGGCGTACAAAAATCCTTCGGCACTTGTACCCGCTCCTCGCCCGGCTCTAAGTCCTCAAGTCAACGCACCTGTTGAAGAATGTCTTCGACTTGACCCATCTGTCCCTAAGCGTCTGTCTGTATGTAAGACTGTATAAAGCTATTGTACATTGTTCCATTTCTCTATATAAACAACAGTTATGTCTGGAATGGTGAAATAGAGACAATTACCAGTTTCATGTTTAGGTTACTCTGAATCAGAAATGAGGGAACCAATACAAAGAATAACTATACATTCATAAATACATACACACAATCATGATCACGTTAGGAAGAGTAAACAATAGCTCCATGCCTGACTGTCTGTCTGTGTTACTGTCAGTTGGTCTTTCAGTCGGTGGACATGTGGTGCTAGACCCATGTTCTTTTATATTGGTTAGTATCACGCCGGCCGCCTTTCCTTCCCAAGACATTTCCAGGTACCTATTTTAGGCTTGGTCGACCGAGTTTTTGTAATTTCGAATTTGTTCCGTAGCGGAACTAACCGATGATCGCAGGTATGAGTACGCCTAGCCACTATGCTACTGCGTCCCCCATCTAATTCTTACGATATCTTCAATGAGCTGTGTCAGTGTGGATGCATATGCAACAAGGACGGTCATCTCTGTCGAGTCTTGATTTGGCTGTAAAACCGTACAGATTAAATACATATACATTATGCGGTTCAATAAGGATTATTGTACCACAGGAACACATTAAATTTACTCCAGAATAGTTGCACATAACATAATATGAAGATCAATATTGAACAAGCAAAAGTTATGAATATAAGTAAAGCCAATCATGTAATTATTATACAGATAAACGGCCAAAGGCTAAAATAAGTACACGAATATTCAAGTATCTTGGGAGCATCTTTACATCAGATGGTAAATTATATAGAGAGATGGAGACAAAAACTAAACAAGCCAATAATGTTACATATCAAATTACACCCATCCTAAATCATCCACGTATCCTCATGGACATTAAGAAGAACATTATAAATTACATTTTTATACCAACGTTGTGCTATCAATGCCAGACATTGGTACTACTAACTAGTTAGTTAGTTAGTCGTGGTTCCAACATCACAGCAACGGGTCGTCCCCATATTGCTCTGTTCCTGTGCCAGTGAATACCACACAAAATGCTCCTCACTGCCCAATGTGAATAATGGAATAGACAGGAGTATGGGCAAGCCAACAGCCCGCACAGGTACACTGTGCATAATGCCGCCTACAGAATGCCAACACAAAAGACCTCCATGAAAAATATAGTTCATCGTCGATGGAAACGGCAGTCACCAGAAAGACTTCATTGACCCGGGTTTTATCCCATATGGTTTGGTCTCTTTCCGCAGGACAACCCGCCGAAAGTGCCGCACAAAGCACGAACTTCGTAGCTCCAGTGGCGACTACCAGGAATCTTCTGAAAAATGCACACGCGGGACCGAAAAGGCAAACCAGTCAATCCAGCAACAGCCGACTGCCATCGTTCCGAAAATGCAGTTCACACTACAGACAACCGGGGACAGATGTAAAAGCATTCCACGTGAAACTCACAGCTCACAGTGTCGCGCCACGCACTCACTCAGTAGCAGGGCGACGGAACCATATCCTCCTTAGTCGCCTCTTACGACATGCATGGTAGACAACAGTGTTACTATTCTTTGCTCCCCCGTACTACTAACTATAGAACAAGAAAGAAACCTCACTACTTATGAAATGAGATACCTGCGAAAAGCAGCGAACAAATCAAGAAACGAGGAGATCTATAAAACAGTTGGCGAAAAACCATTTGTTAATTGCATTGATAAACAAAAACTTCACTAATGTTGGCATTAGTGAGAATTAACCCAATGTCATCAGCAGCAAGAGCATGCAACATGAAAATGGAAACATCAAGATGTAGGGGAAGACCACGGAACAGATGGATCGTCGGAGTCACCATCACCTTAAAAATCCACAACATCTCAGCATACCAAGCGATTGAGCGAACCCTAGTTCGGAAATCAATCAACAAAAAAGTCTGTGACGCCACATGTCATAGGCAGTGAAGGACAAAAGTAGAATAATAATAATTATGGTTGTCAAGTAAATAATTATAGCATTATGCTATTAATCTGTCTCTTGCTATTACCATCTCGTGTGTATACCTCCCATTGCTTTCTTTCTTGGTAGTGACCACACTGGCAGTTGAAAGAAGCCACTGTCTCTGTGAAGAGATACAGAGTAAATAGGCTCTGCATGGGAATAGCCTCATTCGGTGGGACAAACATTTTCACCGTTTTCAAGTCTCTGGAAATCGTGCAAGATGACGAATCATGGTAGCCCACGCTTATCGGCAAAGCACTTTATGATAAATAGTATATTTCCTTGTCACATATCTATGCCCCCTATCAGCACTCTGGATATTTCTAGCGATTGTGTTTTTATTTTCTGTGTCCATAAAATCAGACCTATGCTGCTGCTTTGTGGTTGTTTAATAGTTATTGTGTGTGCTTGCTATGACTGTGGTCCTGGTTCAATCCCCGGCAGACACATCAATAATGTTTCTGGCAGCATTGCTCTCATGTCGACGTAGCTTAGCTTCGGTAACAATGAGTGTAAGACAGTTTTCATAATGTTCTGGGAATGATACGCAAGATCACGGGGACTGTTCACTTTACTTGAAACATCCTGTAATAGGTTATATGAAAGAATGCATACGCACATAGATACATACACACACATATACACAGACAACACATACACAGTGTGCTTACCCAACCCTTGTCGTATTTTTTCTTGCTCTATTTCTGAAATTGTTCAATGAGCGATAACGATGCTTACAGTCAGGCATGTTTTGTAACCCAGTTGGATAAGCATTCTACAAACAATTATTCTAGTTAGAAACTGTTATGCGACATTATTGTTGGAAATATGAGAACTGTCGTAGTAATCCTTTATTACTTTAGTGTCGTCCCTGGAGTGAGGGGAATCAACACCCACAATTTTTTTTAACCCAATATTATTGTCCTAGAGAAACCACCAGAATCCGTCCACAAAACTCCTTCAGTCTGTAGACACCTCTTTCTTACTGTCACTCACCCCTGGATCATGCCCCCTCTCACTCTTCCCCAACACAACATACTCAACAACTCTAGCTTTAACAAATAAATACAAACATAATTTATTAAAGCAAAGAGTATGTGTGTGAGAAGTGTGTGTGTGTAATGTGTAGAATGTGTGTCGAATATTCTAAGGTGTATGTAGAATCAGTCCAGTGAATCAGGAGCAAAGTCTGTTACATCATTGTGCTGAGCACACAACAGCACCATGTATTCCGGACAGAAAACCTCACCCAGAAGATGTTTCTCCGGCCACGTAACGACTTTCTCCGATAACTCTCGAACAATCAGGATGCTGGTCATCAATGATAGACACTGTTAGATATTGGTCTTCACTCTAGCAAACACTGTGAATTTACTGTGTTCAATAATGTTTGTTGATCAGAGAATCTTTCAATTAACTTAAATGTCACTTGGGAAAATCTAACTGTTCATAAGTCACTGGTTATGCGATTTTCCCTAATCTTAAAAAAACAACAACCTATTAATGTTCTAGATATATATATATATATATATATATATATATATATATATATATATATATATATATATATATATATATATATATATATATATAGGTGTTCTTGGTAAATGAGTTCTGAATCTTCGGCGATGTAGCTTATCACTCAAGAAAAACCAACACTTGTATTCATCAAGTCCGGCTCAGCAGAAGTCAGGTTTCTGCAGACCAACTAGGTTCTGAGCCCAGTGTAAAAGCCTCTCAGTAACCTCTTTTTTCAATCCGTGAGCCATCATTTTATATAACTTTGATACTGCTTCTTGGTAATATATCGTCGCACACTCAAGTGGAACCATATGACCTATTCCGGTTGAAGATTGAGACTATGCAATCACAGACTGGATGTATGTCCGCCGATACATATCAACACTTTGACACTATAGTCTCTTTCTATAACACAACTCGGAATACTGCGCCGATCCTTAGCACTTCAGAAAATTTGGTCAACTAACTGAACTTGTTTACCTCAACTGGTTTTAATTCGGGGCTTGAGTGACGTCACCAAAATGTCTAGACGCTAATCAGTCCAGAGTCTGGCTTTATCTTCCTGTTTTAGACTGACTGGAATCAATGCGCCGTCTAGTTTGCTTTCATCTGGGACTTGTCTCGGCACTTCCGAGAGTCCCGCTAGTCTGGGATCTGGGGAATCATGTCCCTTACATCACAAGACCTCTGCGACGTCTGTCCAGACATTCCGTCTACAACATCAAAGGCCGACTACCGTCTTGCAGACGGATGGCGCTTTTGTCCCGTCTCGAGCAACAACTTGTTAACAAAATGCCGACCGGATGTAGACATTTGACGCGACTTATTTTGTTACTCAGTCCCCTGCTCATCAAAGGGTTGCCGATGTTTGGGTAGACGAATGTCTCTTTCTGTCATCGATCGAATCTATCAAATTTTCCGTGACAAGAACCCACATGTGGTTAACAAAAAGCAGGAAATATACCATTTCGTCTGTGTAAATGAAAGAGACAGACACACAATAACAGCATTTAAAAAACAAGTCATTGTAGGATGCATCCGCCAAAATGTGGAATACATAAGAGAAATATATCCATCCATCCATCATGTGCCATGCCGATAAGCGTGGCGGTCGTGTACTGCCATCTAACTCGATCACCAGAGTCGTGGATCAGCTCAGTGTTCCTGTCTCGACCATGCCACGTGGCCAAGCCATCCAGGTATTTACTTCTCGATCCTCCCCTTGGTCTCTTCCCTTGTATCTTGCCAGTCGTCACTAAGTTCTCCATGTCATTTCTTCTCATAACATGCCCCGAAAATTTTGACTGTCTATGTCTAATGACTCTAATCAGTTTACGATCTTCATTTGTTTCTTGAAGGATTAGTTCAATGGTTTTTCTGTCTGTCCATGGTATTCTTTGCATTTTCCTCAGAAACCACATTTCTACAGCCATCAGCTGTAATATTTTGTTGTTGTTGTTGCATATCCCTTAAAGGACGTTGCAGTCATTTTTCAGCTGCTGTTAATGTACTAGGCAAGATTACGCTCAGTAGTTTGCCATTGCTTTCTGAGCGAAAAGCTCACATACCCCTAACCGCTACCGTTTCTCGCGCACATCACGATACCCACGAGAGTATATGGGATTGCGGAGAAATACGGCTGTAATGTGTATATGTATATATATATATATATATATATATATATATATATATATATATATATATATATATATATATATCCGAGGGTAAGTTAATAAGTAAGTCACAAATGGCTGTAGAAAAATAACTAACTATGATAACAACTTGAAACCAGTTTATTTTTGTAAATGCATTGTCTCTGTATTTCTCAACATAATTTCCACCAACATTGATACGCTTCTTCCATCGTTTTATCAGTTCTCCCAAACCGGCTGCATAAATATGCGTGCCCTGTTTTAATTTATCTACCATCCCACATAACTGTGTGACTTGCTTATTGACTCACCCTCGTAACATTTTCTACCCAACTATGCACCGCTTTACGGAAAATCGCTAGGGGCTAAGTCCACTGATATCCCACCTTGGCAGGAGACATTTCGCGAATGACGCCGTTGAATGTGAAGTGAAAACGTGGTTTAGGAAACAAGGCACGCAGTTCTATGCAGCCGGTTTGGGAGGATGATAAAACGATGGGATAAGTGCATCAATGTTGGTGGAAATTATGTTGAGAAATAAAGGGACAATGTACAGTATAAAAAAAAAACTGGTTTCAAGTTGCTATCATAGTTAGTTAATTATTCTACAGCCATTTGCGACTTATTATCTTATCCTCGTGTGTGTGTATATATGTATATGCAAGGGTAAATCACCATATTATCTTCCCAAGATTTCACGAATAGTCAAAACAGACCGAGATAAGTGGGGAGTTATGAAAGTCTTCGCCATCTGGCATGGCACTTGATGATGATGTTGATTACACACATACACACACACACACACACATATATATATATATATATATATATATATATATATATATATATATACACACACACACATATATATATATATATATATATATATATATATATATATATTTATATATATATATATATATATGTGTGTGTGTGTGTGTGTGTGTGTGTGAGGGTCGGTGTGGCTAAGAGGTGTAACGCTTTTACATTTTTTCTTCTAACGGCGGAGGGAGTACTGGGTTCGATCCATGAACTTATTATTTGAATATAAGTGTTGACTCCTCAATTGCAGTACGATTGAACCATACTAAACAACAATATAACATACTGCACAGCAATACCACATACTAATCAACAATGTCATATACCACATAATAATACCACATACTACACAAAAATCCCATATGTTTTATACATAACGACATTGGATGCATGTATCAGGTGCCGGCCGAGATAGTTTATCTCTATTCTGCTCTTACAATATAATGAAACTGTACATGTATTTTTAGATCCTTCGGAAATTCTAGTCAGTTATGTTCATGCATTTGTTGTTATTTTTTTTATTCGCATATAAAAGTTATATAATAATCATCATCAGTATCACCTATCAGTTGTTTATTAAACGTATGTTATTTCAGCCTGTGGTGTACGAAGATTCTTACATGATCTCTTCGGTGGAGTGGGTAATTTGCATAATCTTTCCCATCTTTCAGGTGCCATGTATGCTTCCTTTAAATCCCTTGCTGTCAACATATTTTATGTTTATAGTATGTTTATTAGGTTGCCAACTTCCTTTGCCAATCTGTCTGCCTCTTCATTTCCAGGTTTATTGCATTTGAGGGAATCTATTATATAAAATTAGTTTCTGAATTCTGCCATAGACTATGGAGTGTTGTTTTAAGGTTTGCATCTAATCTTAAGGATTTAAACAGCTGACTTAGCATTTGCGAAGAGAACTGTGTATTTCCGTAATGTTTCTATGTGAATTGCATATTTCTGCTATACTTTTCAAAGCCTCTAAAACTTTTTTGGAATTAACTAGAGAATTTTCCAGTCGCCGCTAACTATACTTTCTTTGCTCCATGTTTTAGACTCATGATCATCGATCTATCCTAATTTTCTATTGCGTGCTTTGAACTCCTTCTACACATGCATGGTTTCAGGTCGTTTTTCTATATAGTTTATGGCTGTCTGTTTTGCGAGTTTCTTTTCACATTGAATGTTATTTATCTCAATACTAGAAATGTTTCCTATCATTCCAGATCACACTTAGTTTGTAAATATCTACTCCTTCCAAAGTATTAATTTATGTGTCGACATTGTTACTGTAACACATGTATAACCATCTCTATCTTTTCTTGCTGTGACTGTAAGATAAAAATATAAACAAATAACAAGATACATATCAAATATGCGATACTGTAAAGGTTGTGATTTGCAAAGAAATAATTATGGTAAACATGTTATTAATCAATCTCTTAGTGTTATCATCACGCTTGTTTTCTAACCACATTATTTCACGCCTGTCTTTGACATTTCACTCTAGTATGCAACTTATAAGAATATTGTGTCTTTTAATCTGGCCAGTATATTTAACTTTTTACATCTGTGTGTCCTCTGTAAGTTGGCAGATCTATTCCTGCATCTCTCTAACGTCTTTGTGTTTCCTTTATTGCCATGAAACAAGTGTTGTACAGTCGAACCGTAGCGATATAGCTGCCAACGTGTTTGCTTGCTAAGACAGTTTTTTATGTTCGTGTAACAGCAGAGACAGGATTTTATTTCTGGCCGAGAACACACTGTTATCAACTCAGCTTATTAAACGGGGAAGGGGGGGGGGTGTAGTCTGGGAAGGGAACTGTTCATTTTACTTCATATTGCCTTTCCTAGAATATATGAACAGATGCATCACTACTTTAAGAGCTTAATGTTGAAGGTTGGCTTTTAAAGACGATAAGACAAAGAAAATTGAAATATTTTGGTCACATAAAACGTCATAAAAGTTTGGAGAGAACAATCATGGCGTGATATATATCCGGGAACTGAGGAAGAGAAAGGCCAAAGAGAAGATATGTGCCCGATGTGGCTGATGATCTCCAGATGGGTGTATCGAACGCGGGACATCTTGCTTATGATCCAGAGGTTTTCCGGTCTGTTATGGCAGCGAAATTCTGCAAAGGACATGCTACTGATTGAATGAATGAATGAATGAATGAATGAATGAATGAATGAATGAACGAGAATATTTGGTGGTCACATACATACAACAGCCCACATACCCAGTTGACGTAGTTTTTCTTGTTCTCTTTCTGAAACATGTACATAAATACAAAATATCTTTAGAGTTAAGTAAATGAGCATGAATTCTGCTATAAAACTTTCCACACAAAAAAGAAGCCATTTCCTGTTGGATACTGATATGTGCCTGGTGTGTGATTTTACTCCACTGGAAAATCAAGACGGACAGATAATCAGATTTGTACTGGAATAATTAGAATTTGGACTCTTTGCTGGCTCCTGAAGATGAGAACGGCAGGCTTATGGGGATGTTCATAGTGTTGTAATGTCGGACTTTGACTCAACTCATCACCCCCGCTCAAGATTTATTTTAGTGTGTCTACATAAAACAAATCCGGCTATGAGTTGAAGGGATTACGAATTGCTGCATACCCCGTTCAAAAAATAGCTGCGGGCTATTTGGAAGCAGTTCGTCTTGCGTTGGTTCACATGCAATGGTATGAGTACCGGTCGTTTGGAAATCAATGACACACTACTGAATGTAAACTTGCCCAGGAGTCATAAACAGCCAAAAAATGCTCTAGCTGACTGTTGAGTCATGTAAAGGATATGCAGCTAACATTAATTGCATATGCAAGAATGTCAGAGACACAATACAAATATTAACATCTATTTCTTTCCCAAAGAATTTAAATAAGACTGTAGAAATCGAGCTCTCTCTCTCTCTCTCTCTCTCTCTCTCTCTCTCTCTCTCTCTCTCTCTCTCTCTCTCCTCTCTCTCTCTCCTCTCTCTCTCTCTCCCCTCTCTCTCCCCCCCCCCCCCACTCTCTCTCTCTCTCTCTCTCTCTCTCTCTCTCTCTCTCTCTCTCTCTCTCTCTCTCTCTCTCTCTCTCTTCACGGTTGTCCAATTTTATTTCAGAAACAAGGACATATCGTTGGCCTAACATAAGAAGCAACACATCAAGTAAAATGCTGTGAACCACGCCAACCGTAACGTCCTATTTGTGACCCATAGCAAAATAGACACATACAGACTTTGATTACTGAACAAGAAAGACATCTCTGCCTGTTTAATGAGACTGGGTAGATCACATAACCCTGTTGATAGTAGAAACGAATCTATACACTGATGGAGACAAACCCAAGACCATTGCCTTGGCCCTCTAAAATTACTATACTATAGACATCAGTGCAGTTTCTGGTACAGTTTTACCTATTGTAAACATGTGTATCATCATGATCATGTGGCGTGCCGATAAGCGCGGGAGGTCATATTTTGTCATCCCTTTCGATCATCTGAGTCGTGGATCAGCTCCGTGTTCTTGTCCAAACCATGCCACGTCGCCAAACCATCCAGATATTTACTTCTCTGTCTTCCACTTGTTCTTTTCCCCTCAAACTTGTCAGTTGTCACCAAAATGTGTATATGGAAAGATAAAACTAGACGTTGACTATTAGTCGAAGGACCGCTTTACACGAATTAAAGCTATTAGGTATATGGTAATGAAGAGAGTTGGGCACCCTTCTAAATTCTTTGAGGTAAATTGGGTACGGGATGCTAGCCCACATGTGTGTAGATCTCTGTGTGTGATGGGGTCAATATCAAGAGGGAAGTCTTTACTCCGTATGGCATTTCCTGGCACCCATTTTTAGTTCGGGGGACCTGGGAGCCCTGTTATGCATATGCATGTATGTGCGCGCTAGTGTGTGTGTGTGTGTGTGTATCTGTGCGTGTGCTTCCGTGGATAAATGAGTGTGCAAGGATTATTTCATACTATAGGGTGTATTTTTAATGACTGTGCAGTGTTTGAAAATATTGCCGGTTCATTTTTTGTATTCACGCCATGTAAAGCTCATGCAATATAATAGGTAAATACAAAACATTTTCAGGCAATATTTTCAAACACTGTACAATCATTACAAATTGACCCTGTATATATGTTTTGGAAAACAGTAAATCCTTTGACTTTCTGAAAAATGCCGATCTTATAGCGTCTGTTTGTAGGCTGAGCCAAAAAGTTAACACTTAAGTTTACAAAGCTGTACTTCAGAGCAAGCTATCTATATCAGCTATATAACACTGATTGTTTGTATGTACAACTGACTTACCCATTTTGCGTTTTTCTGCTTCTTCTTGTTTCTCTGTAAAGAAACAACATAACGTATAGGAATAGCTACTTACACTTTAAAAAAACGAGAAAATGGACACTTTTACACAAGTCAAGGCCTTTCAGATATATACTGCCAGACCTTTATTTGTATAAACCAGTCGGCAATGGATGGCATTGCTGTTAGTATCACGTCTGCCAACTTTATTTCCCAAGATACCACCGGATCCACATAAGTACACATTTTAAAATCTGACCTGAGCTTCCAGATCGACTTAGTCTCATATGAATAAAATATGAGACTAAGTCGATCTGGAAGAGCAGGTCAGATTTTAAAATGTGTACTTATGTGGATCCGACCCATGACATCCGCTTGCATTTTATATATATATATTTTTTTATTTTTTTTTTGCATATCCTTTACAGGACATCGCTGTCAACAGCAGCATCTTTCAGCTGTCTGTTGATTTCTTGGCAA
>OY992876.1:206383658-206511158 GCA_963921405.1 Cepaea hortensis
TATTAAACAGTTATTGTATCTAGAATAAAATGGCTTGCTTTATTCACTAGATATAGTCTGAAAGTTCTGATTTCCTTGATACGTGGCACAACTACACTTCAATGTTTGGTTTCATCTAATGTGAACATCAGTTCCTACTGATCTAGTTCCACGTGGGCTGAACCTCCATCACTTCAGGTGTGTTAACGATTGGTATTCACTCATGTAGGATACATATACCATTAGACTCCACCGAGCAATGTGTCTTAACTTCTTCCGTTGCGAAAGTTGCTGGCCCATCTCTCCACATCATACTTTATCCGGGATCGGATTTTTTTGTTGTTCCGGGTTCTTCATTCCAACCAGAGGAACCTTATGTAAAAACCGCCTCATTCCCGGGATGGCTACTACACTTTGCCATAACGGCACATGCTAGTTAATGTTAAATTAATCTAACACTGTAGAGCTCTCCCACAAACACGTCCCTCATAATCCACGGTTCTTGGTCAACTCCCCCCCCCCCCCTAGTTGATCCCAACTCGGGTTTATATGGCAAACTCCTAAAATTGGTCACGTGATATGGGTGACGTCCTACAGGTGTTATTTGCGCATATCATCCATTGTCAGGAAACTATTTTCCTGGCTTAAGTCCTGTCAAAGTTGTCAGTAATAGTTTAGATTCTCAAAACAAGCCAGCGAGTTGCTGTCGAGTTCCAACAAAGAGTTTTCCTCAACAAGCTGTCAGTAGCAATCTGCCCCTCTGAGTGATGTCCGGAAACTATATGACATATGGACTGTTTACTTCCTTGCTGAGTACTTCCGTTTTCCATCTGACTTGTCAAAACGATGTATGATTCAGCGCACTCACTTCCTCCTCACTCACCACCAAATGTGTATATGGGCTGACCCCACGGCTTCCATTTGTATTCAAATGTTGACAACCTTGTCAAGGCGATGTCGGGATTCGGCTCCCGCACTTCCGACAGTGGCCAATCCGTCAACCAGATGTACCAGTACAACTGTTATTTCTGCCCGACCTGTTTTGGAAACACGTGTAGCCACAACTATGAATGTTTTCTCTGTATTCGTTGAAACCCTTGTTGCTTAGCAGATAGTCCGGTTAATCAAAACATCCTCCCTAACAATTAGCTGGGTAAACGCACGGTTTCATTTTGTGACATAGGCCCCCTCTTAAGAGAGTAGTCCATCTCACTCTTCTCCACCGTGAGTTTAATCCAGATGATTCATTCTTCTTCTTCAGGAGCTGGGTGTCTTGATAAGAAATCCGCTCCAACATTTTCCTTCCCAGGAATGTACTCCACTGTGAAGTTATATGGTTGAAGTAACAACGACCACCGCATCAAACGGGCGTTGAGCTTCTGAGAAGTAGCCAGGAACATCAGGGGCTGATGATCCGACTGGACCCGAAACTTAACTCCATACAAATATGGCTGAAATTTTTGCACTGCCCATACGAGGGACAAGCACTCTCTCTCGACGGTTGAATAATTCCTCTCCCCCTGTAGAAGTTTCTTACTTGCGTATGCCACAGGTTTCAAAACCGAAGCATCGTCTTTTCCTTCCTGTAACAAAGCGGCTCCAATTCCAATCGCACTCGCATCTGTTCTCAACACAAATTGTTTGGAAAGGTCAGGGAGCTGTAATACAGGTTTGCTGACCAAGGCCTCCTTTAACTGACTATAGGCATTCTCACATTCTGGTGTCCAAATGATTTGGTCCGGGAATCCCTTTTTCAAGGTTTCCGTCAACGGAGCTCCCAGTTCCGTGAAATGTGGGATAAATTTGTGGTAGAACCCACACAACGAGAGAAAAGATCGCACATCCTTCTTCGTTTTTGGCCTTGGTGCATCTCTGATTTTCTCCAGGTTCTTCTCTTCTGGAACAATGTGTCCTGGAGTGATGGTGTGACCTAGAAATTCCAGAGTCTGGTAACCAATCATGCACTTGGTTGGACGAGCAGTAAGCCCTGCTTCCTTGAGTCTATTAAACACTCTCTCCAAGGATTGTAAGTGGTCATCCAAGCTATCACTGGAAATCAGAATATCATCCATGAATGAGATGATGGACGGATCCTGTAACGGATCTAGTAAAGTCCTCATCATGCGTGTAAACACACTAGGTGCATTGCTGAGTCCAAAGGGCATGACCTTGAATTCGTAGTGTCCACTGGGTGTACTGAAAGCTAACAGTGGTCGAATCTCCGGTTTGACTGGTATCTGATAGTACCCCCGACTCAGATCCACCTTTGAAAAGTACCGAGCCTTATGGAGCCTAGCGAATAACTGAGTTGGATTCGGCAAAGGTTCCACCTGAAACTGTGTATGACTGTTCAGAAGTCGGTAATCTATACACAACCTGTGTTCTCCACTTGGTTTGCGTAACAAAACTACCCCCGCATTGTATGGGGATGTGGATGGTGCAATCACGTCATCCTCCAGCAGTTTTTTTATTTCCTCCTCCAGGGCCTTTTCTTTAGAGAATGGCACTGGGTAAACCTTTTGGCGAACAGGCTCCTGTGTGGTCAAAGTCATCTCGAACTCAACCAACCTCGTTCGTCCTGGTTTATCAGTCAGTATCTCCTTATGAGACTTGAGAACCTGGGTTATCCTTTCCCTCTCCTGGGAGGTCAGATCAGGGTTCACTTTCACATCCCTATAGGTTTCCTGGTGTACCAAGGGATATTCCCTGCCCTCGCTGGTTCCCACTTCCGTCTCCATTGCAACTGCCATTGCCATGAGGTGCGCTGCCTTGTCTCCGGGTCTCTCTTCGTATTTCCGCAAGAGATTGATATGGAAAATCTTCGACTTTCCCCGGATCCGGATTTGATAGTTGGTTCTGGATATCACCCTTTCCACGGGAAATGGTCCTTGCCAACCTATCTCCAGTTTGTTGTTTCCCGTTGGGAGTAGCAACAAGACTTTGTCTCCCACCTCTAGAGATCTTTCTTTAGACCTACGGTTGTAGTAAGCCGCATGTCTTTTCCTGGCCTTTTTCAAGTTTTGATTTGCCAGAGTCCATCCCTTGTGGAGTTTTTCTTTCAGTTCCTCCACGTATTGATAGGATGAGATCACTTCTTCTGACGTCCCCTCTTCAGTCCAACTCCTCAACATGGCTTCCAACGGTCCTTTGATTGGACGACCAAACAGCAACGTAGCGGGTGGTAGTCCTGTTGAGCCATGAGGAACTTCCCGATAGGCAAAGAGTGCGGCTGGGATATATTCATCCCACCTATCAGGTTTTTCCTGCGCTAATTTCCTGAGCATTGTCATCAACGTGCCGTTGAAACGCTCTACTTGTCCATTGGCTTGAGGGTGGTAAGGGCTGGTATGTATGTGGTTAGAGTGAAACACCCTAAATACCTCCTCCATGAGTTTTCCACAAAACTGAGATCCATTGTCCGTCAGAATTTGATCCGGAAAGCCTAATCTGGTAAAGGCCTCCATCAGTGCGTCCGCCACTCTTTTCGAGTCAATCGTGGTCAACGGTATAGCCTCACCCCACATTGTACAGCAATCCACCATTGTAAGTATATACATGTTCCTCTTCCTAGTCCTGGGAAGTGGACCCACGATATCGATGGCTACCCTCTCGAAAGGAGAGTTCATGATGGGCATCTCACCCAACACCACCGGTGCTGTCCAGTGTTTCGGTGCCACCCTCTGGCACTCAGGGCATGACTTCACATACCGACGCACATCATCTGTCATTCCCGGCCAATAGTAGTGGCAGGAAATCCGCTGCATGGTGGCGGCAATACCCATGTGTCCACTAAAGGAGATGGTATGCCCCATATGAAGAATCTGGGACCGGTGAGCTTTCGGGACGACCAACTGACCGTATAGGTTGTCTCCCCTTCCTGCTCTCCTGTAGAGTATCCTATTCTTCATGTAGTACTGCCCCCGTCCTGGTGGATCAGCACTTTTCTGCAGCTTTCTGTAGCAAGGACGTAAAGTATCATCCTCACTCTGGGCAGTTCGTAGCTCCCCCGGCATTGGGTTAGTCACAATTGCGTCTGCCTCTTCCGTTTTCGTCTGAGAGCGAGTCTGCATTGCTCCCATATGGATTGGCTCCCTGGGCATTCCCAGAAAGACATACCGGCAACCTAGGATGACTGGAAAAATGGGATCGGTCAATACAGCGGCCTTGATGGTGCCGGTGACGTACCTTGACCGAATCTCCACATTAGCAATGGGCAACTTCATGGTTACAGCACTCTTCTGTGCAGGCTGTATGTCCAATGTTTCACCTGTGAATTGTTCTGGATGTACCAGATCCGCAGAAATCACGGCCTCCCCGTCCAGTCCTGTGTCGTATAAACACTCCACTTGACGACCGTTAACCTCTACCAATTCCACTACAGGTGGTTTTTCCTGGTCTGGAGTCTCTTCCTCGGCCTCGACCTGTTCGGTGGGCTCCACCTTAGGTTTTCCTGAGCACACGACGAATTGAGTGTCTCCTGACTTTCCCTTGCAGTCAATAGCATTGTGCGTATTCGACTGACATTGGTTGCACCATTTCCCTGTCCTAGATTTTCTATTGTCGGACTTGAGTGAGCTCTCCTGGTGGCGAGCTTCCTTGTTGACCTTGGCATTTTCTGTGACAACCTCCTTGGAAGTCACTTGACATGCTGCGAAGTGAGGGTTCTTAGCCTTCGATTTGCAGTCCCTCGTATTGTGAGAGGGTGACTTACAAATTGAACACCACTTCTCCGACCACGGTCGTTTTGGTGTAGAGCTTGAAGTGCTCTTGCTTCCCTCCTTCTTCTTCTCTAAACTATCCTCTGATTTTTGCACATAAGGTTCCCACTTTTTTGTTCCTGAGTTTTTGGTTTTCTTCTTGTCATGTTTCTCTTGACTTTTGGAGTTGGTGGAAAGGTTCTCCCCTGCCTCCCCATGTACCTCGACGAACCGTTCTGCTAATTTAGTCACGAGGTCAATACGTTCTGCTCCTTGTTCTCCCAGGAACGTCCTGAGAGGTTTAGACATTTGCTTCTTCAGCTGGTCGACCACCATGAGCTCTTCCAGACTCTCATAGTCATGTGCGAACCCAGCCAAATCCATCCACTTATGGAGATAAGATTTTAGACGCAAACTGTAGGCGGCAAACAACTCCCCCGGTTCTCGTTTCGCTGCTCGAAATTTTTTCCGGTAGGTATGTGACGTAACCTCGAATCGTTTCAGCAGAGCCGTCTTTAACTCGTCATAATTGTTCTCCTGTCCTGGTGGCAGGCGAGTATAAACCTCGTATCCCGTCCCGCGTAATCCCTGGGATAGCTTAAGATTCCATTTGTTACGCTCCAGACCCATAGCAACTGACATAGCCTCGAAGCGTTGAAGGTATTGATCAATCTTCTCTTTGTCCTCCTCGTAGACCGCTAAAGGAAACTTCATAGCATGGTACCCATGTCCACCTACTGGTGTTGATCCTGGGATGGAGGAACCTCCAACTGCTCCCTCAGTTTCTCCATTAGATTGACTCTTCAACTCGAGTTCCCTCATCCGGTACTCGTGCTCCCTTTTCTGTGCTTCCTGTTCAGCTTCTAATTTCCTAGCTGCTTGTTCAGCTTCAAATTTCCTAGCTGCTTGCTCAGCTTCCAATTTCCTAGCTGCTTGCTCAGCTTCCAATTCCATCCTTCTCAATTCCAACTCGGCCTTTCGATCTTCCCTTTCTGCTTGACGATACTCTCTCTCCACTTCCTGTATGTAATCCGTTAGAGAAGACCCCGCCAATCCCATGTCCTCCCCCTTTGCCCTTAATTCTAACGTGGTAAGTTTAGGGGTGGCCATTATACAGAGAGGTAAGCTAGCAGGTCGAGTACAATATAACTGCAAATTACTATATGAACAAGTACTATAAATCTAGATATTACCACACACAGTACATTCACTCAGTGACAAGAGTAGAATCAGGACCACAGACCTATGCAGACGTGTGAAGTGTGAACAGGTAAGATATTAGTCCTAACCCCTATCCACATTCACTCTAGCTGGATTCTCCAAAATGATATCTCCCTCTTATAACTAAGGATCCCGTGTCAAAAGACCCCGTTGTCAGAAGATCCCACTGTCAAAGGTTCCTGTTTGCAGGAGATCTCGCTGTCCAAGGATTCCGTTTACGGGAGATCCCGCTGTCCAAAGATCCCGTTTACGAGAGATCCCGCTGTCCAAAGATCCCGTTATCGAGAGATCCCACTGTCCAAATATCCCGGACGAGCCCCCAATAATGTCGTGTCCTCCTTTAAAGTGTCGTCCCTGGAGTGAAGAGAGTCGACACCCACATTATAATATTTTTTTTTTCCTCTCAATATTCTGGAGAATCCACCAGCTTCCGTCCAACACACTCCATCAGCCTATGGACACCTTTTCCTATCACTCTCTCACTGTCGTACTATGCCCCCCTTCTCATACTTCCCCAACGCAACATACTCAACAACTATTGCTTCTAAAAATTAATAAAGACTAATTTATTAAAAGAAAAGTGTAACGTATATGAGACGTGTATGCGAAGAAAAAAGTGTGTCGTGTATTATAACATAAATGTGTATGTCAGCCTTCAAAGTTCAGGATCATAGTGTACACATCATGGCAAGGATCACACGACATCATTCGAGTCAGTACGAAAAACCTCACCGAAGTCGTATCCTTCTCTCCAGACATGTCCTCCTCCAGGAACTCTGATGACCATGAGATCTGAATCCCATGTAAATATATAATCCGTGGGAAAAAACTGTTATTGTTCCTAACACAACTGTTCCTAACAGTTTATAGAAACTCCGGCTTCATAATTCCGGCGCGGTGAAAACAAACATGGAACACTGTCCTATGAACAAGACTTTTTGTCTCTTGATAAATGTTCACTAGTTCTCACTATTAAACAGTTATTGTATCTAGAATAAAATGGCTTGCTTTATTCACTAGATATAGTCTGAAAGTTCTGATTTCCTTGATACGTGGCACAACTACACTTCAATGTTTGGTTTCATCTAATGTGAACATCAGTTCCTACTGATCTAGTTCCACGTGGGCTGAACCTCCATCACTTCAGGTGTGTTAACGATTGGTATTCACTCATGTAGGATACATATACCATTAGACTCCACCGAGCAATGTGTCTTAACTTCTTCCGTTGCGAAAGTTGCTGGCCCATCTCTCCACATCATACTTTATCCGGGATCGGATTTTTTTGTTGTTCCGGGTTCTTCATTCCAACCAGAGGAACCTTATGTAAAAACCGCCTCATTCCCGGGATGGCTACTACACTTTGCCATAACGGCACATGCTAGTTAATGTTAAATTAATCTAACACTGTAGAGCTCTCCCACAAACACGTCCCTCATAATCCACGGTTCTTGGTCAACTCCCCCCCTAGTTGATCCCAACTCGGGTTTATATGGCAAACTCCTAAAATTGGTCACGTGATATGGGTGACGTCCTGCAGGTGTTATTTGCGCATATCATCCATTGTCAGGAAACTATTTTCCTGGCTTAAGTCCTGTCAAAGTTGTCAGTAATAGTTTAGATTCTCAAAACAAGCCAGCGAGTTGCTGTCGAGTTCCAACAAAGAGTTTTCCTCAACAAGCTGTCAGTAGCAATCTGCCCCTCTGAGTGATGTCCGGAAACTATATGACATATGGACTGTTTACTTCCTTGCTGAGTACTTCCGTTTTCCATCTGACTTGTCAAAACGATGTATGATTCAGCGCACTCACTTCCTCCTCACTCACCACCAAATGTGTATATGGGCTGACCCCACGGCTTCCATTTGTATTCAAATGTTGACAACCTTGTCAAGGCGATGTCGGGATTCGGCTCCCGCACTTCCGACAGTGGCCAATCCGTCAACCAGATGTACCAGTACAACTGTTATTTCTGCCCGACCTGTTTTGGAAACACGTGTAGCCACAACTATGAATGTTTTCTCTGTATTCGTTGAAACCCTTGTTGCTTAGCAGATAGTCCGGTTAATCAAAACATCCTCCCTAACAATTAGCTGGGTAAACGCACGGTTTCATTTTGTGACACATACATACATACATACATGCATACATGCATACATACATGCATACATGCATGCATACATACATACATACATACATACATACATACATACATACATACACACACACACACACACACACACACACACACACATACATACATACATACATATATACATACATACATACATACATACATACATACATACATACATACATACATACATACATACATACATACATACATACATACATACATACATACATACACACAGACAGACACCCACACATTCAACCACCCACCCACGCACGCACGCAGACAGAGAGACAGACAGACAGACAGACAGATAGAACGAACGAACAGACTTCATTTTCAAAGGGTAACAAATATTGGCACGCAGGCACGTCTTACATTTGGCCCCTCCAATCACTCATTTTTCTTTCATAAACAGTGCATAGGAATAAACATTGTCACTTGAATTTTGTAAATATAAACAATGCATATTACTATGTTATGAGACACATCCACCACCCACCCACACATCCCCCATTCACTCCAACTCCCCCACCCAACCACACACATAATCCACATACACATACATTCCGTCACCCATGCACCACCTCCCTACACCTACACCTCTCACCCACCACACATCCCATCCACCCACACCCCAAGCACACATACATTCCCCAATCAACACACATCCACCCACCTACACACATCCCCCACCCACTAACATACCCTCTACCCGTCCCATTACCCACCAACAATAACTCACCCACAGACAGACATACATACAGACAGACAGACAGACAGACACATTGGCACCTTGCCGTCTTGGCAGACGATAGTTTGTGCTTCAAAAAGGCATAATAACTACAACCCGTGGCTTTAGCGAATGCGACTGATAAGGCAAATTCGCGATATAAATGTTCGTCTAAAGTAGATGCATGTGAATACGTGGTCATTTCCATCATCACGCACCATCTTTCGTCTCACACGCTCGGTGTGTGACCTATCTGCAATAATTTTCTCCTTTGTCTTTATTCCATTTCTGATGTTTGCCCTCCATGCAACACGTTCAGCGGCGGCTTGCTCCCAATGTGCATTATCAAAAGCTATATCAATCATGTCCCGCTTACACACATCTTTGTATCGTAGTAGAGGCCGACCCTGAGATCTCTTACCCATCTGTAATTCACAAAATAGGATGTCCTTTGGTATTCTACCAGTATTCATCCTCCTAACATGTCCTATTCACCTATGTCTACGAAGACCAAGCATGTAAAAACCATCACACAACCTGACCTCTCCAATACTTCAGTATTTGTGATTTTGTCTTGCCACTTAATACCAAGAATTCTTCTCAGACACCGCATATGAAAGCTGTTTAAACGTTTCTCTTGGTGTGAGTAAGTTGTCCAGTCTTCACTGTCATAAAGAATAATACTAAGTACACAGCATTGATAGACAAAGACTTGTTTTGGCAGTAATCTTCCTGTTCTCCCAGACTCTTTTTCTTAACCTGTTCATTGTTGTTGCTGCCTTACCAATCCGGATGTTGATTACCTGATCTAGGGATATTTTGCAATTTACCACTGGTCCTAGATATGTAAAATGGTCTACCGTCTCTAGTTCACCGTCGTCAATACATATTGATCGTACACCCATGTGCACCTTGTGACATAATCAGTGTCTTCATTTTGCTAATTGTTAAACCAAATTCAGAACAAGCATTGGAGAATGCAGATAGTAGACATTGTAATTCTTCCTCAGAGTGGGTCGTCACTGCAGCATCATCTGCAAAAAGCAACTCTCTGATCAGTACCCTCCTAATTTTGGTCTTGGCCTTCAATCTCTGAGCATTGTAGAGGCCGCCATCTGAGCGTGAGTGAATGTATATACAACCATCCTGATCACGAAAGGCATATTTTAGTAGGAGTGAAAAGTATATTCCATAGAAGGTGGGAGCTAGTACACAACCGTGCTTACTCCACTCTTGATTTCAAACTCTTCAGAAGTTGCACCATCAAACTTGATTATACCCTTCATGCCTGTGTGGAACTATTCCACAATGGACAGAAGAGTTGGTGGGCAGCCAATCTTCTTTAGTGTCTTGAACAGACCCTCACGACTGACCAAATCAAATGCCTTTGTGAGGTCGATGAAGGCAATAAACAGTAGTTGATTCTGTTCACGGCATTTTTCTTGCATTTGTCGCAATGAGAATATCATATAAATGGTAGACCTGTTCTGTCGAAAGCCACACTGTGATTCGGGGTAGACTTGAGCTCCTAGGACTTGAAGTCTGCGCAGAACAATTCTGGCAAACACATTTCCAACACTACACTGCTAAGAAATAAAACACAGGCAATCTACCTTCTTTACAGATGCCAAGAAAAGTATGTTTTACGGTCTCATCGAATATCAGACTAACGGCGTAAATGGGTACTCCATAGGAGCAGCCTCGTCCGGTAGGGATAGTCATGTGCACCAGATGACTCCAGCCGCTGAGCAGGCTACTGATTGCAAAATATTACTATCATTAAAAGTAGGAACTTGGAATGTTAGAACCATGTGTGCAGATGGAAAATTGGATAACATCAAACTAGAAATGGAAAGAGATAAATTATTATATTAGTAATGTGGGAAACGAGATGGGAAGGGTCAGGGATCAAGACAGAAGAGGATTGTAAGATTATTTATTCTGGGGAAGAGAACCGCAAAGAGGTGCAGCCGTTATATTGGATCGGCAAACATCAAAATCTGTTAAAGAATACTGGGCCGTGTCAGACAGAGTTCTTTTAGTAAAATTAAATGGAAGACCTTGTAAAATAAATGTCATTTAAATATATGCTCCAACAAGTGAATGCCGTGAAGAAAGTATACAGGAATTTCATAATGACATGGAGTCTGCTTTGTAGAACTGTAAAAGAATCATAAATAAATATCATGATGGGTGATTTCAACAAAAGAGTAGGAAATCAAGGCGATGGATGCAGTATAGGCAACCATGGTTTGGGATAGCGAAGCGAAAGAACAAATAGACTTGTAGACTGGGCACAATAACAAGAAATGGTTGTAGGAAACATATGGTTTAAACAGCATCCTAGACGATTATGGACACAGGGGCGACCAGACAGCAGGATTAAAAACCACATAGACCGCATCCTGATAGCAGAAGGTTTCGAACTGCGTTAACAGTCGTAAAAACAGTTCCCAATGCAGACTGTTACAGTGATCACAGATTAATTAAACAAGCTGCCATAAGAATTTATTATGAAGTAGGTCAGTATCAGCCTATTAAGAGAGGTGAGAGACAGGGGTGTGTAATAAACCAGATCCTTTTTTCCCTGTACAGGGATAATATTTTCAGAAATATAGAATATATGAAAGGAATCATCATTAGGGCACGATACATCAATAAAATTAGATATGCAGTTGATACAGTCTTGATTTCAGACAATCAACACGATCACACGATCAAGTGAGTCGTGGATCAGCTGAGCGTTCTTGTCTCGACCAAGCACGTGGCCAAGCCATCCAGGTATTGACTACTGTGCCTCATCTTGTTATCTTCTCCCTCAATCTTGCCATACAATATAATGAAACTGTACATGTATTTTAGATCCTTCGGAGATTCTAGTCAGTTATGTACATGCATTTTTTGTTATTTTTGTATTCACATATACAATTTATATAATAATCATCATCAGTATCACCTATCAGTTGTTTATTAAACGTATGTTATTTCAGCCTGTGGTGTACGAAGATTCCTACATGATCTCTTCGGTGGAATGGGTAATTTGCATAATCTTTCCAAATATTTCGGGTGCCCATGTATGCTTCTGTTAAATACCTTCGCGTCAACACATTTTGTGTTCATAGTATGTTTATTAGGTTGCAAAGTTCCTATGCCAATCTGTCTGCCTCTTGATTTCCAGGTTTATTGCATTTGAGGGAATCTATTATAGAAAATTATTTTCTGAATTCTGCTACAGACTATGGAGTGTTGTTTTTCGGTTTGCATCTAATCTTAAGGATTGAAATAGCTGACTTAGTATTTGCGAAGAGAACTGTGTGATTCCGTTATGTTTCTCTGTGAATTGTATATTTCTTCTGTACTTTTCAAAGGCGAATGTAGCCTTTAGCAAGATGAAAAACATTCTGACCAATAAAAAGATGTCAATTGAAACGAGAAAAATAGTGTTGAGAGGGTACATAGAGCCTGTTCTTTTGTATGGATGTGAAACTTGGACAATGTGCAGTCAAGCTGAAAAACATTTGATGGCTACAGAAATGTGGTTTCTGGGGAAAATGCAAAGAGTACCATGGACAGATAGTAAAACCAATGACCAAGTACTACAGGAGACAAATGAAAATCGTAGGCAGATTAGAGAAATTAGACGAAGACAGTCAAAATTTTTTTGACATGTTATGAGAAGAAATGGATTGGAGAACTTATTGACAACTGGCAAGATCGAGGGGAACAGACCAAGCGGAAGACCGAAAGGAAAATACCTGGATGAATTGGCCACATGGCATGGACGAGACAAGAACACTGAGCTGATCCACGACTCTGGTGACCGAGTGAAATGGCGAGTCATAACCGCCCACGCTTTCCGGCATGGCACATGATTGATTGATTGACTTTTCAAAGCCTCTAAAACTGTTCTGGCATTAACTTGAGAATTTTCCAGTCCCCGCTAACTATACTTCCTTTGCTCCATGTTTTAGATTCATGATCTTCGATCTACCCTAATTTTCTATTGCGTGTTTTGCTACTCCTTCTATACATGCATGATTTCATGTCGTTTTTCTATAAAGTTTATGGCTGTCTGTTTTACGAGTTTCTTTTCACAATGAATGTTATTTATCTCAATACTAGAAATGTTTCCTATCATCCCAGATCACGCTTAGTCTGTAAATATCTACTTCTTCCAAAGCATTAATTTTTGTGTCGACAATGTTGCTGTAAAACATGCATAACCATCTCTATCTTGTCTTGCTGTGACTGCAAGATAAAAATAAAACCAAATAACAAGATACATATCAAATATGCGATACTGTAAAGGTTGTGATTTGCAAAGAAATAATTATGGCAAACATGTTATTAATCAATCTCTTAGTGTTATCATCACGCTTGTTTTCTAACCACATTATTAAACGCCTGTCTTTGACATTTCACTCTAGTATGCAATTTATAAGAATATATTGTGTCTTTTAATCTGGCCAGTATATTTAACTTTTTACATCTGTGTGTCCTCTGTAAGTTGGCGGATCTATTCCTGCATCTCTCTAACGTCTTTGTGTTTCCTTTATTGCCATGAAATAAGGATTGTACTGTTAAACCGTAGCGATATAACTGCCAACGTGTTTGCTTGCCAAGACAGTTTTTCATGTTCGTGTAGAGACAGGATTTTATTTCCGGCCGAGAACACACTGTTATCAACTCAGCTTATTAAACGGGGAAAGGGGGGGGGGGTGTAGTCTGGGAAGGGAACTGTTCATTTTACTTCATATTGCCTTTCCTAGAATATATGAACAGATGCATCACTACTTCAAGAGCTGAATGTTGAAGGTTGGCTTTTAAAGACGATAAGACAAAGAAAATTGAAATATTTTGGTCACCTAAAACGTCATAAAAGTTTGGAGAGAACAATCATGGAGGGATATATATCCGGGAACTGAGGAAGTGGAAGGCCAAAGAGAAGATGGGTACCCGATGTGGCTGATGATCTCCAGATGGGTGTATCGGACGCGGGACATCTTGCTTATGATCCAGAGGTTTTCCGGAATGTTGTTATGGGAGCGAAGTTCTGCAAAGGACTTGCTACTGAATGAATGAATGAATGAATGAATGAATGAATGAATGAATGAATGAATGAATGAATGAATGAATGAACGAGAATATTTGGTGGTCACATACATACAACAGCCCACATACCCAGTTGACGTTGTAGTTTTTCTTGTTCTCTTTCTGAAACATGTACATAAATACAAAATATTTTTAGAGTTAACTAAATGAGCATGAATTCTGCTATAAAACTTTTTTAAAAAAAAAGATATTTCCTGTTGATACTGATATGTGATATCATTGCCTGGTGTGTGATTTTCCTCTACAGGAAAATCAAGACGGACAGATAATCGTATTTTTACTGGAATAATTAGAATTTGGACTCTTTGCTGGCTCCTGAAGATGAGAACGGCAGGCTTATGGGGATGTTCCTAGTGTTGTAATGTCGGACTTTGACTCAACTCATCACCCCCGCTCAAGATTCATTTTAGTGTGTCTACATAAAACAAATCCGGCTATGAGTTGAAGGGATTACGAATTGCTGCATACCCCGATCGAAAAATAGCTGCGGGCTATTTGGAAGCAGTTCGTCTTGCGTTGGTTCACATGCAATGGTATGAGTACCGGTCGTTTGGAAATCAATGACACACTACTGAATGTAAACTTGCCCAGGAGTCATAAACAGCCAAAAAATGCTCTAGCTGACTGTTGAGTCATGTAAAGGATATGCAGCTAACATTAATTGCATATGCAAGAATGTCAGACACACAATACAAATATTAACATCTATTTCTTTCCCAAAGAATTTAAATAAAATTGTAGAAATCGAGCTCTCTCTCTCTCTCTCTCTCTCTCTCTCTCTCTCTCTCTCTCTCTCTCTCTCTCTCTCTCTCTCTCTCTCTCTCTATCTCTCTCTCTCTCTCTCTCTCTCTCTCTCTCTCTCTCTCTTCACGGATGTTCATTTTTTTTTTCAGAAACAGAGAACATATCACTGGCCTAACCTAAGAAGCAACACATCAAGAAAACTACCGTAACGTCCAATTTGTGATCCATAGCAAAATAGACACATAAAGACTTTGTTTATTGAACAAGAAAGACATCTCTGCCTGTTTAATGAGACTGGGTAGATCACGTAACCGTGTTGATAGTAGAAACGAATCTATACACTGATGGAGACAATCCCAAGACCATTGCCTTGGCCCTCTAAAATTACTTTACTATTACTTTACTTTACGTTTCTTGTACAGTTTTAACAATTGTAAACATGTGTATCATCATGATCATGCGGCATGCCGATAAGCGCGGGAGGTCATATTTTGTCACCCCTTTCGATCATCTGAGACGTGGATCAGCTCCGTGTTCTTGTCCAAACCATGCCACGTCGCCAAACCATCCAGATATTTACTTCTCTGTCTATCACTTGTTCTTTTCCCCTCAGACTTGTCAATTGCCACCAAAATGTGTATAAGGAAAGATAGAACTAGACGTTGACTCATAGTCGAAGGGCCGCTTTACACGAATTTAAGCGAATTAGGTATATGGTAATGAAGAGAGTGGGGCACCCTTCTACATTCTTTGAGGTAAATTGGGTACGGGGTGCTAGCCCACATGTGTGTCGATCTCTGTGTGTGATGGGGTCAATATGAAGAGGGTCGTCTTTACTCCGTATGTCATTTCCTGGCACCCATTTTTAGTTCGGGGGACCTGGGAGCCCTGTTATGCATATGCATGTATGTGCGAGCGAGTGTGTGTGAGTGTGTATGTGTGTGTGTGTGTGTGTGTGTGTGTGTACTTCCGTGGATAAATGCGTGTGCATGGATTATTTCATAGTATAGATTGTATTTTTAATGACTGTGCAGTGTTTGAAAATATTGCCGGTTCATGTTTTGTATTAACGCCCTGCAACGCTCATGCAATATAATAGGTAAATACAAAACATTTTCAGGCAATATTTTCAAACACTGTACAATCAATAAAAATAGACCCTGTATATTTTTTTTTTAAAGTTCGCATATCCTTTTACAGGACATCGCTGTCAACAGCAGTATATTTCAGCTGTCTGTTGATTTCTTGGCAAGATTACGCTCAGTAGTTTGCCATTGCTTTCTGAGTGGTCGGCTCAGTTATCCCGCAAGTCACCAGCGGGGGACGAACCGCTCCCAGTTCTCTCTCGCTACGAGACTCTGCGTGATAAACGGGATTACTGAGAAAGTGGTGTAAACCCTCGGCCAGGGAGACCGTCACTCTGTATATATGTTTTGGAAAACAGTAAATCCTTTGACTTTCTGAAAAATGCCGATCTTATAGCGTCTGTTTGTGGGCTGA
This sequence comes from Cepaea hortensis, assembly GCA_963921405.1. Lineage (NCBI taxonomy): Eukaryota > Metazoa > Mollusca > Gastropoda > Stylommatophora > Helicidae > Cepaea > Cepaea hortensis. Next base: position 206,399,778 of record OY992876.1, read on the forward strand.
GCCAAAATTTTAACACTTAAGTTTACAAAGCTGTATTTCAGAGCAAGCTATCTATATCAGCTATATAACACTGACTATTTGTATGTACAACTGACTTACCCATCTTGCGTTTTTCTGCTTCTTGTTGTTTCACTGTAAAGAAACAACATAACGTATAGGAACAGCTACTTACACTAAAAAAGTCAAGGCCTTTCAGATATATACTGCCAGACCTTTATTTGTATAAACCAGTCGGCAATGGATGGCAATGCGGTTAGTATCACGTCTGCCACCTTTATTTCCCAAGATACCACCGTTTATTCATATGAGACTAGGTCGATCTGGAAGCGCAGGTCAGATTTTAAAATGTGTACTTATGTGGATCCGACTCATGACATCCGCTTGCATTATACTGTATATATATATATATATATATATATATATATATATATATATATATATATATATATATATATATATATATATATATATATATATTTGCATATCCTTACATCGCTGTCAACACCAGCATCTTTCAGCTGTATGTTGATTTCTTGGCAAGATTACGCTCAGCAGTTTGCCATTGCTTTCTGAGCGGCCGGCTCACATTCCCTGTAAGTTACCGATGCGATTCGAACCACTGCTGATTCTCACGTCATCACGTTACCTTCGAGAGAATACGTGATTACGGAGAAAAGTCACAACCTCTAAGCCACGAAGCCGGCATATATATATATATATATATATATATATATATATATATATATATATATATATATATATATATATATATATATATATATAAACACACACACACACACCCACACACACACACACATTGACACCTTGCCGTCTTGACAGACGATAGTTTGTGCTTCAAAAATGCTTAACAACTACTACCCATGGCGGTAGCGAATGTGACGAATAAGGCAAATTCGCGCTGTAAATGTTCGTCCACAGTGGGTGCATGGGAATACGTGGTCATTTCCACCATCATGCACCATCTTTCGTTTCACAGGCTCGTATCTGCAAAAATGTTCTCCTTGGTCTTTATTCCATTTCTGATGTTTGCCCTCCATGCAACACGTTCAGCGGCGACTTGCTCCCATTGTGCATTATCAGTGCCTGTATCAATCATGTCCCGCTTACACATATCTTTGTATCGTAGTAGAGGCCGACCCTGAGATCTCTTACCCATCTGTAATTCACCAAAAAAGATGTCCTTTGGTATTCTACCATCACCCATCCTCCTAATACGTCCTATCCGTCTAAGTCTACGAAGACTGAGCATGGAATTAACCGTCACACAACCTGATATTTCCAATACTTCAGTATTTGTGATTTTGTCTTGCCACTTAATACCAAGAATTCTTCTCAGACACCGCATATGAAAGCTGTTTGAACGTTTTTTTTTTGTTTTTTTTTGGTGTGAGTAAGTTGTCCAGGTTTCACTGCCATAAAGAAGAGTACTAAGGACACAGGCTTGATAGACAAGGACTTTTGTTTTGGCAGTAAGCTTCCTGTTCTCCCAGACTCTTTTTCTTAACCTGTTCATTATTGTTGCTGTCTTACCAATCCGGATGTTGATTTCCTGATCTAGGGATAATTTGCTATTTACCACTGTTCCTAGATATGTAAAATGGTCTACCGTCTCTAGTTCGGCGTCGTCAATAAAGATTGATGATACTCCATGTGCACCTTGTGATATAATCTGTGTAGTCTTTTTGCTAATTGTTAAACCAATTTCATAACAAACATTGGGGAATGCATATAGTAGACATTGTAATTCTTACTTAGAGTGGGTCGTAACTGCAGCATCATCTGCAAAAAGCAACTCTCTGATCAGTACTATCCTAATTTTGGTCTTGGCTTTCAATCTCTGAGCATTGTAGAGGCCGCCATCTGAGTGTGAGTGAATGTATATACAACCATCCTGATCACGAAAGGCATATTTCAGTAGAAGTGAAAAGTATATTCCAAAGAGGGTGGGAGCTAGTACAACCTTGCTTAACTCCACTCTTGATTTCAAACTCTTCAGAAGTTGCACCACCAAACTTGATTATACCCTTCATGGCTGCGTAGAACGATTCAACAATGGACAGAAAAGTTGGTGGGCAGCCAATCTTCTTTAGTTCCTTGAACAGACCCTCAAGACTGACCAAATCAAATGCATTTGTGAGGTTGATGAAGGCAATAAACAGTGGTTGATTCTGTTCACGGAATGTTTCTTGCATTTGTCGCAATGAGTTTAGCATATCAATGGTAGACCGGTTTTGTGGAAAGCCACACTGTGATTCGGGGTAAACGTGATCTCATAGGACTTGAAGTCTGCGCAGAACAATTCTATCAAATACTTTTCCAACAATACACAGAAGTGAGATACCCCTATAGTTGTTGCAGTCGCTCCGATCGCTATTGTTCTTGTACAAAGTTATGATGCTTGAATCTTTGAAATCCTGTGGGACTTGTCCTTCTCGCCAGCATAGCTTTATTAGCTGGTGGATCTGTAGAATTAGTTAGTTAGTTAGTTAGTTAGTCGACAGATCATCCTCGTTGCACATCGGACCATTCAGTCCATAAGTGCTCGGATCCCCTCCTCAGCAAATCCCGCAGCGTGTAGCGGCTAACGACGCCAGTTCTGTGTTGGTTTATCAATCTTCTTTGGCTTCCTGCGTAGTGTTCTTGTTTGGCCACCCCTCTTTTAATTTGCTGCTCTCGCAGTCTGGCCATTGTTGTAGATTCACAGTCATCACTTGGTTCTTGCAAAAGTCTCACTTCTCGTAGAGCATTCAGAATGTCAGCCTGGTCCATGGCGCGTCCGCCCTCCACAGTAGCCTCACCTGCGAGCTTGTCAGCCCGCTCATTTCCTTGTACTCCCGCATGACCTGGCACAAAGATGAAACTAATCTTTGCCAGCCGAGACCGCTCCAGAGGCAGCAACCATTCTCTTCGGATCGACCCCTCCTCTATTCTCTTGATCATGTTCATTGAGTCGCTAAGGAAACAAGCCCTAGTGAATGTCTGTGTCTCGAGCCATGTTATTGCTTTATTTACTGCCATGACTTCCATGGTCAGGCTACTTGTGGTTTCAGTGAAAGCACCAGAGTCCTCCTTCACAATTCTCCCTCCGGCCCGAGCTGTAAAGGCCCATGAGCTTCTCACATGTCGGACGACCCACCCATCTGTGTAGATGACCGCGTCACTGTCTAGCGAATTCTCGAAAATCAACGCTTGTACTTCAGCCTCCACAGCAGCCGGATTTTCTTGTCTGCATTTTCTATCTAGTTGGATGCAAACTGAAAAGGATGTGCAGAAGTCTGTTGGCACTTGCACCCACTCCTCGCCAGGTTCTAAGTCCTCAAGTGAACACACCTGTTGAAGAATGTCTTCGGCTTGACCCATCCACGACCGTCCTCTTTTTAACCTGCTGCCCTTCACCTTCCTAATTTCACTATGCAGTGGATGCTGTGTGTTTGCGTTAATTCTGAGGTAGGCGCGTGCCCTGCAAACTTGCATTCTCTCTTCAATGGTTGGATAATCAAGAAGGTAGCGCATCGCCCTGCATGCTGTATCTCTTGTACATCCAAGAATAATGCGCATAGCTTCATTCTGTATCCTTTCCATCCTTTCTATCTGCTTATGGCTGAGAGTCAGGATTGCCATTGCATACTCCAAAACAGACATGACCAGCCCCTCGTACAGAAGACATAGATGGCGCTGCTCACAGTTTGCTGCCGCCATCACCCGCATCGCTGCCAAGCCCCGCTTGGCCTTTGTTATCACCTGGTCTATGTGCACATTATAAGCAAGGCTTCGATCAAACCGTATCCCCAGGTAATTCATTGCCTGCGTTCTTTCCACCGTCTCTGAACACAGCATTACAGTTGGTGTTGGATTGTTGACAATATGATTATTCAACGAGAACCAAGTCACTGTTGCCTTTGTTGGGTTGACCATTGCCCCAGCTTCATCACACCAAGTACTTATGCGATTGAGTTCGGTTTGTAGTTCCACAGCAACCTCCTCTCTATCCTTACCCTGACGATACACTAAAACATCATCGGCATATGACAATGTCCTGCCAGGTCCAGTGATCTGCTCACTGGTGATTCTCACTGTGTAGGCGTTGAACAGTACCGGAGATAATGGTGATCCCTGTGGTAGGCCAGGATATATTGTTGTTGGTTCCGAAGTCCAACTGCCACATCTAAAAACTACTTTCCGTTGGAAGAGGGCTGCAGCGATCCAACTAAGGAGGAATGGACTTACGTTTAGTTCAAGAAGCTGAAACATTAAAAAATCCAGTGGTACTCTGTTGTATGCGTCCTCAAGATCAATCGCTGCAGCAATAGTTTCAGTGCCTGAGTGGAAACCTTCATAGACATCATGGGCAAAGACTGCTGCATTGGTCCAGGTTTCTCTTTTTGGACGGTACCCACCCAGGGTAGGTGGGAAAACACCTTGCCTCTCTAGTTGGCTTGATATTTTCCTGGCAATTACCTTCTCCAGCAGCTTGCCTACTGTATTCTGCATGGTTATAATTCGATATCCCTGAATTTTTTTGTGGTCTTTGTCAGGCTTCGGCAAGGGAATCAGATAGCTATGTAACCATTCCTCCTTGATGCTAGCACTCCCTATACTGTTGTTGTACATGTCTGCTAGTTTCTCTAGCTCATTGTCGGTACACCTATTTATGTCGTCGTATCTTATGCCATCAGGACCTGGAGCACTGTTTTTTGATCGTCGAAGCACAGCCTTGATTTCTTTCACTGTCACTGTGTCTTCATCCGAAGTGTTCTGGGCCTTGCATCTGTCTGAGGTGACCTCCTTGGCCAGATTCCGGCCTCCCATGTCTGTCTGGTTGCTCTGCTCAAGGTAGCGTTCAAAGAGGGCTTTGCCCTTGTCCTCATCAGTCCTCTGCCAGATGAGGTCAGCACCTTGGAAGTCAGAAATGCTCTTATTCTTGACTACCCCACTCATGCTTTTATGTAGTCGCCAGAACAATTTCAGTGACTTGTCTGTGCTTACTCTTTGACACACCTCTGCCCATTTTTCGCTTTTAACCAACTTGACCAGTTTTTTGAAATAGCTTACTTTTGTGTGCATCTCTCTTTCTAAGTGCAAGCAGGGACTAGGATGACCAGCTCTGTTCTTCTTGGCATTTTGCCATCTCCTTACAGCACTACGCTTATCCACCCAAGCCTTCTCCACCTCGAAACTCCACCACGGTGGCTGCTCCCAGCTTTTTCTCCTGCCCTGAAACGTTCTGCGCTTGTCACGTCTTATTTTGCTCACCACATCTTGCCCTGTACTGTCATACTGGAACGTCTTTACCTTTAGCTTGTGCTGCCTGGTTCTGCCTTTCTCCACCAATATGCTGCAAGGGTGGTGGTCGCTGCCATGGTGTCCTAGGACACCCCATCTACACACTGTAGTGAGTGAAGGTGAAACTAGCGCCAGATCAATAGCACTGTCCTCATCGCCTGGACGGCTTGCTGTCCTGGTGACACAGCCACTGTTGATACAAACCAGGTCGATGGTTTCCAGTGCAGTCTCGAGCTCCTCCCCTTGTGTATTGGAGGAAGTGTTTCCCCATGATCTGCCTTTAGCGTTGAAGTCACCACAGAAAATAACATTTCTCTCGTGGCCTAATATGCCACTTAAGCACTGCCACTTCTGGGCGTCCACACTCGCATTGCGGGCATAAACATTAACCAACACGAATGGTATACTGGAATGAACTCTCAACGCCTGTATTTATATATCGTCACTGTCCCAACTGGACATGTCTAGCTCTGACACCACCATGCTGTCGCGAACGAGAATCGCCGTTCCCAGATGTCGTCTGTTGTAGAAACATTTGAAGCCGGCAATTCGGAGTAGCTGATCGCCCAGTCTCGTCTCCTGGAGTGCTACAATGTCGTTCCTGTAAACTAGGGTTTCTAAAATAGAGCCCCGTCGTTTTACACTGGCACAGTTCCAATATAGAATACGGATGTTCCTGAGTCCTAGACGGTGACACTTGAGTCTAAAACGTCTCAAACCCCCGCGCTTACCTTGCTTCTTTGTCCCTGCGCGGCTACCACGCCGCTTCGTTATGTTGACTGTTGATCGCTCGGAAAGAAGACGTTCTTCCGCCATGTTGAAAAAACGTAAACACAGACTGCTGATAACCACACACGCTGCTGAAAATTCACTCAAGGATGGCTTCGCTCGATGCACGAACTCCGTAGCACCCGCGCAGATCTTGAGTAGAAACTCCTGGTTTTACATCCTGGCACACCAATTACACGCAAGAGATGAATAAATCCATCCCTTACGCGAAAAAGTTAACGAACATAAAACAACACGACCGTCCGTCGCCATCTTGAAACCGGAAGTCGTCTGGATCTGTAGAGTGAGTGTGTCTTTCCTACTCCTGATAACTTCTATTGGAATCAAATCCTTACGTGGAGCCTTGCCAGATGCAAGTTCATTTATAGCACATTTAACTTCTGTTATGGTGGGAAGTTATGGGTGGTCAAGAGTTGGTAGAGCCTCTATGGCGTTGAGGGCGTCATCCGCTAGGTTAATCTCACTTGAGTAAAGCTCCAAATAGTACTCTACCCATCTGTCCATCTTTTGTTTCTTATCAGCGATAACAGCACCAAAGAATGATCCGTATCACAGTCAGCACTGTGGTAACTTCGAGTCAATGATGTATGGTTCAGATGTAGTCTCCGTGTGATGATGAAGTCCTGCTGGTGCAAATGGCCGGATCTTGGATGTTTCCATGTGACCTTATGCAGCTCTTTTATTTTTTTAAAAGAGTTTGTAATACATATGTCATTTCTGGTGCAATGCTCCAGCAGCCTTTGCCCATTTTCATTCATGCGACCGATGTTGTATTTTCCAAGGCACACTGGCCATGAACTCAAGTCCTTGCCAACACGAGCATTGAAATAACCGAGCATATAAATGTAGTCGGATTTTGTAACTGCTTTGATCACGGAGTCTAACTCCTCATAGAACGAAGCCTTCACATCATCAGAGGAGACGAGTGTCGGTGCATATGCAGTAATAATAGTGGCAAAACCACAAGAGGTTGCCAAGCGCAGGGATAATAATCTTTCATTACATCCTGTTGGAATTTCAATCATTTCCAGTTGAGAATTCTTCACTGCAAAGCCCACACCGTGTTGCCTTTTTATCTGCCTGCCCTCTACCCTTCCAAAAAAAAGGTGTAATTGTTTTCCCAGAGTGAACATTCCTCAGCGAGGCGAGTCTCCTGCAGGCCATCAATATCAATGTTAAGACGATTGAGTTCGGCATCAATCACAGCCGTTTTTCTCACATCGTCAATATTTGTCAAGTCAGTGGAAAATCCTGGACACATGGTTCTCACGTTCCAGGTTACAAGCCGTAGCTTGAGGTTTCTATTTTTCTTTTTATTAGTACCTGGTGCACTGGTTTTACAGCCTGCGATTCAGATTCTGTCATAGTCCCAAGCACCCATTGAAACAGGAAGGCTGTAAAACTCATGCAATATAATAGGTAAATACAAAACATTTTCAGGCAATATTTTCAAACACTGTACAATCATTAAAAATTGACCCTGTATATATGTTTTGGAAAACAGTAAATCCTTTGACTTTCTGAAAAATGCCGATCTTATAGCGTCTGTTTGTAGGCTGAGCCAAAAAGTTAACACTTAAGTTTACAAAGATGTATTTCAGAGCAAGCTATCTATATCAGCTATATAACAGGGACGCAGAGGTGTTTCCAAGGCACCAGGGCCGGGTTATATACTGGCCAAGACCTATTGACGCGTCTTCGTCGAGCGTCCTGGGAAACAGGTCCCTTCGGGGTCCTGGCTGAAGTCAATAGGATCGCCGATTCCTCCGAAGTCGGAGAGTGTCTGCCTGTACGGCGAGGAACCACCAGTTTGCGCACCAATAAGCCAGACATGGGACAACGGATACTCACGCAAACCTCAGGTCCTGTATGACATCACACTGATGTTGGACAACAGGATGCCTTCATCCGACATACAGGACTTTGCGTTGGAGCTCAAGCCAACGAACACAAGCAAGCAAGCAAGCTATATAACACTGATTGTTTGTATGTACAATTGACTTACCCATTTTGCGTTTTTCTGCTTCTTCTTGTTTCTCTGTAAAGAAACAACATAACGTATAGGAATAGCTACTTACACTTTGAAAAAACGAGAAAATGGACTCTTTTACACAAGTCAAGGTCTTTCAGATATATACTGCCAGACCTTTATTTGTATAAACCAGTCGGCAATGGATTTCAAGGCTGTTAGTATCATATGAATAAAATATGAGACTAAGTCGATCTGGAAGCGCAGGTCAGATTTTAAAATGTGTACTTATGTGGATCCGACCCATGACATCCGCTTGCATTATATATATATATATATATATATATATATATATATATATATATATATATATATATATATATATATATATATATATATATATATTGCATATCCTTTACAGGACATCGCTGTCAACAGCAGCATCTTTCAGCTGTCTGTTGATTTCTTGGCAATATTACGCTCAGTAGTTTGCCATTGCTTTCTGAGCGGCCGGCTCAGTATCCTGCAAGTCACCAGCGGGGGTCGAACCGCTCCCAGTTCTCTCCCGCTACGAGACTCTGCGTGATAAACGGGATTACGCAGAAAGTGTTGTAACCCCTCAGCCAGAGAGACCGGCATATATATAAGATTCTTCTATATCTTTGTATAAAAATTCCTGATAAGTCGAATTCGGTTAGCTCGAATTATCGGATTAGTCGAACATAAAAATCAATTACCGACTATATAAATGTCTACGTTTAAGTCGAACTGTTCATCTCATACCCCCCCCCCCCCCCCCCCAAAAAAAAAAAAAATGTGTTTCGTGAAAGAATGTTTATTTTTAGTCAGCCCGGAGAACAATCTCGCACATAATATGTTGCTGCATGTCAACAATGGCTGCTAGTGGATGAAAGCTTAAAACTTTGTCTTTAAAAAGAAATATTGAGCTGTTGGAAGAACATAGTGGGGAGAAGAAAGTGGATATAGCTAGAGATTTTGGTATTCTAACATATACACTTTCAGGCATTTTAAAGCATAAAGAAAACTACAATCAATTGTTTTTCGAATGTCAAATCGACAGTGATAGGCAGAGAGCTAGAAGAACTGCTGTGTGCGATTTTGTTGATACTGCCCTTTTAAAATAGTTCACTGTGATTAAATTGGCAAGTGTACCAGTAAATTGGCCTTTACTTATTGCGAAAGCAGAAGAATTTGTACGTCTTGGAGGTCAGACAGATCGAAATTGTAGTGCTGGCTGGTTGGATAGTTTCCAAAAACGACATTGCATCACTTACAAGAATGTGTGTGGAGAGAAACAGTCAGTCGACGAAGCAACGACTCACTCACGGATAGAAGACGTGCTCAGACCTGCTTTAGCTAAATATATTTCTGCGAGCAGTGAGAGCAATGCTGCTGACATTTCAGTGGGGGTATTACTTGCTAGATTGTATAAAGAGCTGAAGATTGATCCAGAGGAGTTTGTGAACATTGACAATGATGTTTCTACTAGTGCCACTCTTTCAAGCACTGATATTATAGGGCTATGTTTGCCAGTTATTCAAGCAATAGACCCTTCCAGCTCTGACTCTGATGATGGGGATGACTGTGGGCTGCAAGCACATCCTGTATCGCAGTCAGATATTTTGGCATCAATTGACAAAATTGACATTTACATAATGCAGAATGGATGTTCAGATGATGCAGTCTCACCATTTTGTGCCTAAAAAATGGCAATGGGAAGACAAATCACAAACTGTTTCTTTAATTAATTTGGAAATTTTCAAAATTAAACATTTCAACATATCTGATATTGTATTGCTATTTATTTGTTCACAGCCTGTGACATACATACATACATACATACATACATACATACATACATACATACATACATACATACATACATACATACATACATACATACATACATACATACATACATACATACATACATACATACATACATACATACATACATACATACATACACACACACACACATATATACATACATACATACATACATACATACATACATACATACATACATACATACATACATACATACATACATACATACATACATACATACATACATACATACATACATACATACATACATACATACATACATACATACATGCATGCATGCATGCATGCATGCATGCATGCATGCATGCATACATACATACATACATACATACATACATACATACATACATACACACACACAGACAGACACCCACCCATTCAACCACCCACCCAACCACGCACGCACGCAGACAGACAGACAGACAGAGAGACAGACAGACAGAACGAACGAACAGACTTTATTTTCAAAGAGTAACAAATTGGGCACGCAGGCACGTCTTACATTTGGCCCTTCCAATCACTCATCTTTCTTTCATCAACAGTGCATAGGAATAAACATTGTCACATGAATTTTGTAAATATAAACAATGCATATTACTATGTTATGAGACACATCCACCATCCACCTACACATCCCCCATTCACTCCAACTCCCCCACCCAACCACACACATAATCCACACACACATACATTCCGCCACCCATCCACCACATCCCTACACCTACACCTCTCACCCACCACACATCCCATCCACCCACACCCCAAGCACACATACATTCCCCAATCAACACACATCCACCCACCTACACACATCCCCCCACTCACTCACATATCCTCTACCCGTCCCATTACCCACCAACAATAACTCACCCACAGACAGACATACAGACAGACAGACAGACACATTGGCACCTTGCCGTCTTGACAGACGATAGTTTTTGCTTCAAAAAGGCATAATAACTTCAACCCGTGGCTTTAGCGAATGCGACTGATAAGGCAAATTCGCGATGTAAATGTTCGTCTAAAGTAGATGCATGTGAATACGTGGTCATTTCCATTATCACGCACCATCTTTCGTCTCACACGCTCGGTGTGTTACCTATCTGCAATAATTTTCTCCTTTGTCTTTATTCCATTTCGGATGTTTGCCCTCCATGCAACACGTTTAGCGGCGCTTTGCTCCCAATGTGCATTATCAAAAGCTGTATCAATCATGTCCCGCTTACACACATCTTTGTATCGTAGTAGAGGCCGACCCTGAGATCTCTTACCCATCTGTAATTTACAAAATAGGATGTCCTTTGGTATTCTACCAGTATTCATCCTCCTAACATGTCCTATCCACCTATGTCTACGAAGACCAAGCATGTAAAAACCATCACACAACCTGACCTCTCCAAATCTTCAGTATTTGTGATTTTGTCTTGCCACTTAATACCAAGAATTCTTCTCAGACACCGCATATGAAAGCTGTTTAAACGTTTCTCTTGGTGTGAGTAAGTTGTCCAGTCTTCACTGTCATAAAGAATAATACTAAGTACACAGCATTGATAGACAAAGACTTGTTTTGGCAGTAATCTTCCTGTTCTCCCAGACTCTTTTTCTTAACCTGTTCATTGTTGTTGCTGCCTTACCAATCCGGATGTTGATTACCTGATCTAGGGATATTTTGCAATTTACCACTGGTCCTAGATATGTAAAATGGTCTACCGTCTCTAGTTCGCCGTCGTCAATACATATTGATCGTACACCCATGTGCACCTTGTGACATAATCAGTGTCTTCATTTTGCTAATTGTTAAACCAAATTCAGAACAAGCATTGGAGAATGCAGATAGTAGACATTGTAATTCTTCCTCAGAGTGGGTCGTCACTGCAGCATCATCTGCAAAAAGCAACTCTCTGATCAGTACCCTCCTAATTTTGGTCTTGGCCTTCAATCTCTGAGCATTGTAGAGGCCGCCATCTGAGCGTGAGTGAATGTATATACAACCATCCTGATCACGAAAGGCATATTTCAGTAGGAGTGAAAAGTATATTCCAAAGAGGGTGGGAGCTAGTACACAACTTTGCTTACTCCACTCTTGATTTCAAACTCCTCAGAAGTTGCACCATCAAACTTGATTATACCCTTCATGCCTGTGTGGAACTATTCCACAATGGACAGAAGAGTTGGTGGGCAGCCAATCTTCTTTAGTGTCTTGAACAGACCCTCACGACTGACCAAATCAAATGCCTTTGTGAGGTCGATGAAGGCAATAAACAGTAGTTGATTCTGTTCACGGCATTTTTCTTGCATTTGTCGCAATGAGAATATCATATAAATGGTAGACCTGTTCTGTCGAAAGCCACACTGTGATTCGGGGTAGACTTGAGCTCCTAGGACTTGAAGTCTGCGCAGAACAATTCTGGCAAACACATTTCCAACACTACACTGCTAAGAAATAAAACACAGGCAATCTACCTTCTTTACAGATGCCAAGAAAAGTATGTTTTACGGTCTCATCGAATATCAGACTAACGGCGTAAATGGGTACTCCATAGGAGCAGCCTCGTCCGGTAGGGATAGTCATGTGCACCAGATGACTCCAGCCGCTGAGCAGGCTACTGATTGCAAAATATTACTATCATTAAAAGTAGGAACTTGGAATGCTAGAACCATGTGTGCAAATGGAAAATTGGATAACATCAAACTAGAAATGGAAAGAGATAGATTATTATATTAGTAATGTGGGAAACGAGATGGGAAGGGTCAGGGATCAAGACAGAAGAGGATTGTAAAATTATTTATTCTGGGGAAGAGAACCGCAAAGAGGTGCAGCCGTTATATTGGATCGGCAAACATCAAAATCTGTTAAAGAATACTGGGCCGTGTCAGACAGAGTTCTTTTAGTAAAATTAAATGGAAGACCTTGTAAAATAAATGTCATTTAAATATATGCTCCAACAAGTGAATGCCGTGAAGAAAGTATACAGGAATTTCATAATGACATGGAGTCTGCTTTGTAGAACTGTAAAAGAATCATAAATAAATATCATGATGGGTGATTTCAACGCAAGAGTAGGAAATCAAGGCGATGGATGCAGTATAGGCAACCATGGTTTGGGATAGCGAAGCGAAAGAACAAATAGACTTGTAGACTGGGCACAATAACAAGAAATGGTTGTAGGAAACATATGGTTTAAACAGCATCCTAGACGATTATGGACACAGGGGCGACCAGACAGCAGGATTAAAAACCACATAGACCACATCCTGATAGCAGAAGGTTTCGAACTGCGTTAACAGTCGTAAAAACAGTTCCCAATGCAGACTGTTACAGTGATCACAGATTAATTAAACAAGCGGCCATAAGAATTTATTATGAAGTAGGTCAGTATCAGCCTATTAAGAGAGGTGAGAAGCAGGGGTGTGTAATAAACCAGATCCTTTTTTCCCTGTACAGGGAAAATATTTTCAGAAATATAGAATATATGAAAGGAATCATCATTAGGGCACGAGACATCAATAAAATTAGATATACAATTGATACAGTCTTGATTTCAGACAATCAACACGATCACACGATCAAGTGAGTCGTGGATCAGCTGAGCGTTCTTGTCTCGACCAAGCACGTGGCCAAGCCATCCAGGTATTGACTACTGTGCCTCATCTTGTTAACTTCTCCCTCGATCTTGCCATACAATATAATGAAACTGTACATGTATTTTAGATCCTTCGGAGATTCTAGTCAGTTATGTACATGCATTTGTTGTTATTTTTGTATTCACATATACAATTTATATAATAATCATCATCAGTATCACCTATCAGTTGTTTATTAAACGTATGTTATTTCAGCCTGTGGTGTACGAAGATTCCTACATGATCTCTTCGGTGGAATGGGTAATTTGCATAATCTTTCCAAATATTTCGGGTGCCCATGTATGCTTCTGTTAAATACCTTCGCGTCAACACATTTTGTGTTCATAGTATGTTTATTAGGTTGCAAAGTTCCTATGCCAATCTGTCTGCCTCTTGATTTCCAGGTTTATTGCATTTGAGGGAATCTATTATAGAAAATTATTTTCTGAATTCTGCTACAGACTATGGAGCGTTGTTTTTCGGTTTGCATCTAATCTTAAGGATTGAAATAGCTGACTTAGTATTTGCGAAGAGAACTGTGTGTTTCCGTTATGTTTCTCTGTGAATTGTATATTTCTTCTGTACTTTTCAAAGGCGAAAGTAGCCTTTAGCAAGATGAAAAACATTCTGACCAATAAAAAGATGTCAATTTAAACGAGAAAAATAGTGTTGAGAGCCTGTTCTTTTGTATGGGTGTGAAACTTGGACAATGTGCAGTCAAGCTGAAAAACATTTGATGGCTACAGAAATGTGGTTTCTGGGGAAAATGCAAAGAGTACCATGGACAGATAGAAAAACCAATGACCAAGTACTACAGGAGACAAATGAAAATCGTAGGCAGATTAGAGAAATTAGACGAAGACAGTCAAAAAATTTTTGACATGTTATGAGAAGAAATGGATTGGAGAACTTATTGACAACTGGCAAGATCGAGGGGAACAGACCAAGAGGAAGACCGAAAGGAAAATACCTGGATGAATTGGCCACATGGCATGGATGAGACAAGAACACTGAGCTGATCCACGACTCTGGTGACCGATTGAAATGGCGAGTCATGACCGCCCACGCTTTCCGGCCTGGCACATGGTTGATTGATTGACTTTTCAAAGCCTCTAAAACTGTTCTGGCATTAACTTGAGAATTTTCCAGTCCCCGCTAACTATACTTTCTTTGCTCCATGTTTTAGATTCATGATCTTCGATCTACCCTAATTTTCTATTGCGTGTTTTGCTACTCCTTCTATACATGCATGATTTCATGTCGTTTTTCTATATAGTTTATGGCTGTCTGTTTTACGAGTTTCTTTTCACAATGAATGTTATTTATCTCAATACTAGAAATGTTTCCTATCATCCCAGATCACGCTTAGTCTGTAAATATCTACTTCTTCCAAAGCATTAATTTTTGTGTCGACAATGTTGCTGTAAAACATGCATAACCATCTCTATCTTGTCTTGCTGTGACTGCAAGATAAAAATAAAACCAAATAACAAGATACATATCAAATATGCGATACTGTAAAGGTTGTGATTTGCAAAGAAATAATTATGGCAAACATGTTATTAATCAATCTCTTAGTGTTATCATCACGCTTGTTTTCTAACCACATTATTAAACGCCTGTCTTTGACATTTCACTCTAGTATGCAATTTATAAGAATATATTGTGTCTTTTAATCTGGCCAGTATATTTAACTTTTTACATCTGTGTGTCCTCTGTAAGTTGGCGGATCTATTCCTGCATCTCTCTAACGTCTTTGTGTTTCCTTTATTGCCATGAAATAAGGATTGTACTGTTAAACCGTAGCGATATAACTGCCAACGTGTTTGCTTGCCAAGACAGTTTTTCATATGTGTATAGACAGGATTTTATTTCCGGCCGAGAACACACTGTTATCAACTCAGCTTATTAAACGGGGAAAGGGGGGGGGGGAGGGTGTAGTCTGGGAAGGGAACTGTTCATTTTACTTCATATTGCCTTTCCTAGAATATATGAACAGATGCATCACTACTTCAAGAGCTGAATGTTGAAGGTTGGCTTTTAAAGACGATAAGACAAAGAAAATGGAAATATTTTGGTCACATAAAACGTCATAAAGATTTGGAGAGAACAATCATGGAGGGATATATATCCGGGAACTGAGGAAACGGAAGGCCAAAGTGAAGATGGGTACCCGATGTGGCTGATGATCTCCAGATGGGTGTATCGGACGCGGGACATCTTGCTTATGATCCAGAGGTTTTCCGGAATGTTGTTATGGGAGCGAAGTTCTGCAAAGGACTTGCTACTGAATGAATGAATGAATGAATGAGAATATTTGGTGGTCACATACATACAACAGCCCACATACCCAGTTGACGTTGTAGTTTTTCTTGTTCTCTTTCTGAAACATGTACATAAATACAAAATATTTTTAGAGTTAACTAAATGAGCATGAATTCTGCTATAAAACTTTTCAAAAAAAAAATATATTTCCTGTTGATACTGATATATGACATCATTGCCTGGTGTGTGATTTTCCTCTACAGGAAAATCAAGACGGACAGATAATCGTATTTTTACTGGAATAATTAGAATTTGAACTCTTTGCTGGCTCCTGAAGATGAGAACGGCAGGCTTATGGGGATGTTCCTAGTGTTGTAATGTCGGACTTTGACTCAACTCATCACCCCCGCTCAAGATTCATTTTAGTGTGTCTACATAAAACAAATCCGGCTATGAGTTGAAGGGATTACGAATTGCTGCATACCCCGATCGAAAAATAGCTGCGGGCTATTTGGAAGCAGTTCGTCTTGCGTTGGTCCACATGCAATGGTATGAGTACCGGTCGTTTGGAAATCAATGACACACTACTGAATGTAAACTTGCCCAGGAGTCATAAACAGCCAAAAAATGCTCTAGCTGACTGTTGAGTCATGTAAAGGATATGCAGCTAACATTAATTGCATATGCAAGAATGTCAGACACACAATACAAATATTAACATCTATTTCTTTCCCAAAGAATTTAAATAAAATTGTAGAAATCGAGCTCTCTCTCTCTCTCTCTCTCTCTCTCTCTCTCTCTCTCTCTCTCTCTCTCTCTCTCTCTCTCTCTCTCTCTCTCTCTCTCTCTCTTCACGGATGTTCATTTTATTTTTTCAGAAACAGAGAACATATCACTGGCCTAACCTAAGAAGCAACACATCAAGAAAACTATCGTAACGTCCAATTTGTGACCCATAGCAAAATAGACACATAAAGACTTTGTTTATTGAACAAGAAAGACATCTCTGCCTGTTTAATGAGACTGGGTAGATCACGTAACCGTGTTGATAGTAGAAACGAATCTATACACTGATGGAGACAAACCCAAGACCATTGCCTTGGCCCTCTAAAATTACTTTACTATTACTTTACTTTACGTTTCTTGTACAGTTTTAACAATTGTAAACATGTGTATCATCATGATCATGCGGCATGCCGATAAGCGCGGGAGGTCATATTTTGTCACCCCTTTCGATCATCTGAGTCGTGGATCAGCTCCGTGTTCTTGTCCAAACCATGCCACGTCGCCAAACCATCCAGATATTTACTTCTCTGTCTATCACTTGTTCTTTTCCCCTCAGACTTGTCAATTGCCACCAAAATGTGTATAAGGAAAGATAGAACTAGACGTTGACTCATAGTCGAAGGACCGCTTTACACGAATTTAAGCGAATTAGGTATATGGTAATGAAGAGAGTGGGGCACCCTTCTACACTCTTTGAGGTAAATTGGGTACGGGGTGCTAGCCCACATGTGTGTCGATCTCTGTGTGTGATGGGGTCAATATGAAGAGGGTCGTCTTTACTCCGTATGTCATTTCCTGGCACCCATTTTTAGTTCGGGGGACCTGGGAGCCCTGTTATGCATATGCATGTATGTGCGAGCGAGTGTGTGTGAGTGTGTATGTGTGTGTGTGTGTGTGTGTGTGTGTGTGTGTGTGTGTGTGTGTGTACTTCCGTGGATAAATGCGTGTGCATGGATTATTTCATAGTATAGATTGTATTTTTAATGACTGTGCAGTGTTTGAAAATATTGCCGGTTCATGTTTTGTATTCACGCCCTGTAACGCTCATGCAATATAATAGGTAAGTACAAAACATTTTCAGGCAATATTTTCAAACACCGTACAATCATTAAAATAGACCCTGTATATTTCGCATATCCTTTTACAGGACATCGCTGTCAACAGCAGTATATTTCAGCTGTCTGTTGATTTCTTGGCAAGATTACGCTCAGTAGTTTGCCATTGCTTTCTGAGCGGTCGGCTCAGTTATCCCGCAAGTCACCAGCGGGGGACGAACCGCTCCCAGTTATCTCTCGCTACGAGACTCTGCGTGATAAACGGGATTACTGAGAAAGTGGTGTAAACCCTCGGCCAGAGAGACCGTCACTCTGTATATATGTTTTGGAAAACAGTAAATCCTTTGACTTTCTGAAAAATGCCTATCTTATAGCGTCTGTTTGTGGGCTGAGCCAAAATGTTAACACTTAAGTTTACAAAGCTGTATTTCAGAGCAAGCTATCTATATCAGCTATATAACACTGACTATTTGTATGTACAACTGACTTACCCATCTTGCGTTTTTCTGCTTCTTGTTGTTTCACTGTAAAGAAACAACATAACGTATAGGAACAGCTACTTACACTAAAAAAGTCAAGGCCTTTCAGATATATACTGCCAGACCTTTATTTGTATAAACCAGTCGGCAATGGATGGCAATGCGGTTAGTATCACGTCTGCCACTTTTATTTCCTAAGATACCACCATTTATTCATATGAGACTAGGTCAATCTGGAAGCGCAGGTCAGATTTTAAAATGTGTACTTATGTGGATCCGACTCATGACATCCGCTTGCATTATACTGTATATATATATATATATATATATATATATATATATATATATATATATATATATATATATATTTGCTTAATCTTTACAGGACATCGCTGTCAACACCAGCATCTTTCAGCTGTATGTTGATTTCTTGGCAAGATTACGCTCAGCAGTTTGCCATTGCTTTCTGAGCGGCCGGCTCACATTCCCTGTAAGTTACCGATGCGATTCGAACCACTGCTGATTCTCACGTCATCACGTTACCTACGAGAGAATACGTGATTACGGAGAAAAGTCATAACCTCTAAGCCACGAAGCCGGCATATATATATATATATATATATATATATATATATATATATATATATATATAAACACACACACACACACACACATTGACACCTTGCCGTCTTGACAGACGATAGTTTGTGCTTCAAAAATGCTTAACAACTACTACCCATGGCCGTAGCGAATGTGACGGATAAGGCAAATTCGCGCTGTAAATGTTCGTCCACAGTGGGTGCATGGGAATACGTGGTCATTTCCACCATCATGCACCATCTTTCGTTTCACAGGCTCGTATCTGCAAAAATGTTCTCCTTGGTCTTTATTCCATTTCTGATGTTTGCCCTCCATGCAACTCGTTCAGCGGCGACTTGCTCCCATTGTGCATTATCAGTGCCTGTATCAATCATGTCTCGCTTACACATATCTTTGTATCGTAGTAGAGGCCGACCCTGAGATCTCTTACCCATTTGTAATTCACCAAAAAGATGTCCTTTGGTATTCTACCATCACCCATCCTCCTAATACGTCCTATCCGTCTAAGTCTACGAAGACTGAGCATGGAATTAACCGTCACACAACCTGATAATTCCAATACTTCAGTATTTGTGATTTTGTCTTGCCACTTAATACCAAGAATTCTTCTCAGACACCGCATATGAAAGCTGTTTAAACGTTTTTTTTTTTTTTTGGTGTGAGTAAGTTGTCCAGGTTTCACTGCCATAAAGAAGAGTACTAAGGACACAGGCTTGATAGACAAGGACTTTTGTTTTGACAGTAAGCTTCCTGTTCTCCCAGACTCTTTTTCTTAACCTGTTCATTATTGTTGCTGCCTTACCAATCCGGATGTTGATTTCCTGATCTAGGGATAATTTGCTATTTACCACTGTTCCTAGATATGTAAAATGGTCTACCGTCTCTAGTTCGGCGTCGTCAATAAAGATTGATGATACTCCATGTGCACCTTGTGATATAATCTGTGTCGTCTTTTTGCTAATTGTTAAACCAATTTCATAACAAACATTGGGGAATGCAGATAGTAGACATTGTAATTCTTACTTAGAGTGGGTCGTAACTGCAGCATCATCTGCAAAAAGCAACTCTCTGATCAGTACCCTCCTAATTTTGGTCTTGGCCTTCAAATTCAGAGCATTGTAGAGGCCGCCATCTGAGCGTGAGTATGGTGATGTATATACCACCATCCTGATCACGAAAGGCATATTTCAGTAAAATTGAAAAGTATATTCCAAAGAGGGTGGGAGCTAGTACAACCTTGCTTAACTCCACTCTTGATTTCAAACTCTTCAGAAGTTGCACCACCAAACTTGATTATACCCTTCATGGCTGCGTAGAACGATTCAACAATGGACAGAAGAGTTTGTGGGCAGCCAATCTTCTTTAGTTCCTTGAACAGACCCTCAAGACTGACCAAATCAAATGCATTTGTGAGGTTGATGAAGGCAATAAACAGTGGTTGATTCTGTTCACGGAATGTTTCTTGCATTTGTCGCAATGAGTTTAGCATATCAATGGTAGACCGGTTCTGTGGAAAGCCAAACTGTGATTCGGGGTAAACTTGATCTCATAGGACTTGAAGTCTGCGCAGAACTTTTCCAACAATACACAGAAGTGAGATACCCCTATAGTTGTTGCAGTCGCTCCGATCGCCATTGTTCTTGTACAAAGTTATGATGCTTGAATCTTTGAAATCCTGTGGGCCTTGTCCTTCTCGCCAGCATAGCCTTATTAGCTGGTGGATCTGTAGAGTGAGTGTGTCTTTCCTACTCCTGATAACTTCTATTGGAATCAAATCCTTACGTGGAGCCTTGCCAGATGCAAGTTCATTTATAGCACATTTAACTTCTGTTATGGTGGGAAGTTATGGGTGGTCAAGAGTTGGTAGAGCCTCTATGGCGTTGAGGGCATCATCCGCTAGGTTAATCTCACTTGAGTAAAGCTCCAAATAGTACTCTACCCATCTGTCCATCTTTTGTTTCTTATCAGCGATAACAGCACCAAAGAATGATCCGTATCACAGTCAGCACTGTGGTAACTTCGAGTCAATGATGTATGGTTCAGATGTAGTCTCCGTGTGATGATGAAGTCCTGCTGGTGCAAATGGCCGGATCTTGGATGTTTCCATGGACCTTATGCAGCTCTTTTATTTTTTTAAAAGAGTTTGTAATACATAAGTCATTTCTGGTGCAATGCTCCAGCAGCCTTTGCCCATTTTCATTCATGCGACCGATGTTGTATTTTCCAAGGCACACTGGCCATGAACTCAAGTCCTTGCCAACACGAGCATTGAAATAACCGAGCATATAAATGCAGTCGGATTTTGTAACTGCCTTGATCACGGAGTCTAACTCCTCATAGAACGAGCCTTCACATCATCAGAGGAGACGAGTGTCGGTGCATATGCAGTAATAATAGTGGCAAAACCACAAGAGGTTGCCAAGCGCAGGGATAATAATCTTTCATTACATCCTGTTGGAATTTCAATCATTTCCAGTTGCGAATTCTTCACTGCAAAGCCCACACCGTGTTGCCTTTTTATCTGCCTGCCCTCTACCCTTCCAAAAATAGGTGTAATTGTTTTCCCAGAGTGAACATTCCTCAGCGAGGCGAGTCTCCTGCAGGCCAGCAATATCAATGCTAAGACGATTGAGTTCGGCATCAATCACAGCCGTTTTTCTCACATCGTCAATATTTGTCAAGTCTGTGGAAAATCCTGGACACATGGTTCTCACGTTCCAGGTTGCAAGCCGTAGCTTGAGGTTTCTATTTTTCTTTTTATTAGTACCTGGTGCACTGGTTTTACAGCCTGCGATTCAGATTCTGTCATAGTCCCAAGCACCCATTGAAACAGGAAGGCTGTGGCGAATCAGCACCCAATTGACCGGGGGCTGCCCAGCTTGGGGCCGGTGGTAGCTGATCAGTGACACCTGTAGGTGTCTCCGATCGTTAGAGGCAACGCGTGGCGCCCCATGTCTACTCCAATTGACAAGAACTTATAGCCCGTAACAGTTGCCTCTCGCTTTGATTCCGAGACCGGTTAAGACCAGGGATGGAGTTATTGCCTCTCCATAGCACAAAGCCTGGGCTAAATTATAGAGATCATGTGTTGCCCATGCAGCATGATCCCTCTCTCGGCCTGCCTAGTTCACTCCAGATGAAAGGTAGCACCTATACATCTGGAACAAGACAAACTGCAGAAGCTGCCGGATCAGCAAACCAATGCTGTAATTGACCGCCTGTCGGAGATTCGATCCTGGGCCAGCTGCCCACCAAAGCGTAGGGCCTGATCTGCCGTGCCATGACATTTTGTCTTTAGATTGCATTTCCTCGCACCAGGGTAAGGCTTGTACTCTTCCAATCGCGCTCTTCCCCCCGAACACACACACACACCCCCACTCCCACCCCCCCCACACACACACACATATATATGATGCCTTAAATGGAGGTGAATGTGCTTAGATATTACAGAAATGTGACTATCCTCAAGTTTCACTGTCCAAAATTATTGAATGCTTTGGATATTGACTTGAGGCTGTATATTTGTGAAAGGTGTAGATATCGTTTGCATATGTTTATCTTTTAGACTCCAGCCCTTTTACTGCAAGTTTTATTTTCTTCAGAGTTAAATAAAACCTGTTTCTAGAATGTACTACATAATTAGAAAAGGCATAAACATTCACATTGCCAAAAGTAGACATGTGCAAGTTGGGTATAGTGTTCACTTGGGTATTGTAATATATTTATAAAAAGTATTATTCATCAACAAATAATTATAATGTATTAATTATACAATGACTTCTTTTCTGCGGAACATTGAAATGTTTCATTATCTTTTACTTTCTGCCATTACCTTTTCATCTTCCCTCACCAGCGAACCTAAAGGTATTCAAAACTGCTCACGTTCTGTAATTTCTTTCCAATGATAAGCTTATATGTTTGCATGATTGCGTTATGGATTGTATATAATTATCATCTTGCAGAACAACTTTGGCGAAGTACTCGAGAAGATAGTATAATAAGAGTACGGCATTCACATTTGTTTGCCCTAATAAAGAAATCCATAATTCAGTAACTAACTGAGGGAAAATGATAAAATTTAGCATATAACCTTATCATTATGTACACCCGACAAACACATGTTTTATTCTGAAGATTGTACAGCAGATTTCAATGCTTGTTTATATGCGGTATATAATTGGATTGCCGAGACTCCTGTCTATTCCACTTTTCACATTGGACAGTGGGAAGCATTTTGTGTGATATTCTCTGGCACAGGAATTGAGCATAATGGGGACGACCCGTTGCCGTGAAGTTGGAACAGCGACTAACTAACTAACTAACTAACTAACATATAATTTACGGGCCAGAGATGAAGTCCATGTTATGAAAAGTATTTACACCTTCACACGGAAACATCATCATTCAAGAGTGAATTTTCTCTGCGGTGCACAGGAATTTCTTTATGAGGAGCAAGTCACATAATGGAACGTGAGTGTTCAGAGGTCAATATTGTGGGTGCTTTCATGAAAACTTTTTATTTTATAATATTTTACCATTTATAGCTGACATCTGAATGTGTGAATATTATTGTATGAGTGTGACTGAATGTGAAATTGTGTACACTTCAAAGATCGCTATGAAGTTGTATACATACTTTTGTCATGAAGCTGATCGCAGGAAACTTTTTCATACTATTACAAATCCCGAGAAAAAAAAACAGTGCATGCATTAAGTTTGAATAAACGGTCATTTCGTCGATGGGTGCAAACATCTAGAATGAAACCTCCACGCAATAAGCAAACGGTAGGTAGAAAGATAAATGCAGAACGTCTTGACAAGGACATTATAAGGCGAGCTATTATTAACATGAAATGTTCGATACCAAAGAAATAGGGTTTAGTTGAGAAAGAATAATGACATAGAGCTATCCAAAACAACTTTATGGAAAATTTATCAGGTCATTAGGCTTCAAGTTTAGAAAATAAAAGGGAGGTACACATATCATTTGAGAGAAACCGCATTTAAGAGCCATGAGAAGCAAGTACCTACGTGAAATAAGGGAATGCCAAAGAAAATTGCGACACAGTTTATATGGATGAAACCTGGATTAATGCGCACCGCACAAATATAAAGGAATGACATTTAGTGGATGGAAAGAAACAGCGATATGTACCAATTAGTAAAGGACAGCGTTTGCGCATAGCCACTGCTGGTAGTGCGCATAATAGCTTACTACATAATTCTGGTCTCGTGTTCATATCAAAGTATACAGACAATAGGGATTATCATAATGAGATGAATGGTAGTAGTTTTAGCGATTGGCTCGAGAATACTGTGCTTCCATCCCTAGATAGACCGTCTTGTATATTTATGGGCAATGCATCATATCGCAATCTTGTTGCCCAAGAAGACAAAGTAGCTAAGGCAATAAAGATATTGCTCCCAAAGGGAAAATATGCAATGTCCAGAAACGTATCTTAAGCTAGAATTGTTGTCCCTTGTAAAACAGACGAACGAAAGCAACAAATATAAAATCGACAAGTTTGTAGAAGAGCACGGCCATAGGTGCTTGAGACTTCCACCGTACCATTCATATTTAAACCTTATACACAATGTGTGGACAGGTGGCAGCTGACAATATTACATTCAAATTGTCTGACACCAAGATAATAACCCAGTCTGCGCTATTATAAAAGTGTCTGGAAAAAATGCGAGGACCATGTGTTGGAAGAGAATGATGACTATTGGAGAAAGGATGGATTGAATTTTATGCAACCAAGAGCAGTCATCAACCTACTGGAATCGTCAGACATAGATAAAGTTCCAAGCAGATCGCAGACTTGAATCCACATGCACACCTACTTGAATATTTTGCACTAACTATTCTGAAGAATTTTAGGCCCCAAACATTACAGCATCGGCATACAAAATACGGCTTGTCAATGGCAACGGTTCGTATTCCACACAGATGAATTTTCAGTTCCGCAAGCCCTCAATGGTGACAAACAACTGGCGTTGAAAAAAAAAAAAAATGCATTGAATACCAGCAAAAGTGTAGTAGGCTACTGCGGTGGAAACGCATATAGTGGCATAACAAGAAACGCGAGAACAAACACGTTGTCAAATAAGGGGACATCACACGAACAAACGAATCAATCTATAAACTCTGCTGTAAACATGCGTCGAAGTACACGTCTCCTGCAGGGAGGCGCTGTCGCCATTTGGAGATGGCAGGTTTGAATCCCCGTCGGTAACTATAGCTTTCAAATTTTATGTTGTCTTGTGCGTCTTTAAGTCTCTATTTCCTTCTTCTCCTTCTGTGAGCGCCAATCAATAATATGTGTGTTTATTTATGCAACTATAAACAGGCACAACACAGTCACGTCCGAAAAAAAATCTTGACGCAGAAGAAGAATCTATAACTTCAAATGAAAGGAGGACCAACATCTTAGAAGTTAAGAAGAAATCCTACTACAGAGACATTCACAACTATATTCGTCGTCCAAAACAGGTAATCATGTTTCGTCTTCGAACGGTAAACAGCAAAGTAGACAATCTATTACAGAGGCTCAAAATAATTCTACCACCCATGTGCAAGTGTGAACAATCTACACCGACAGCTGAACAGATAGTTAAAAACTGACACATGATGATTGAATTGCGGTATCATCTATGGTCTCTCCATACGCACATTAACGCACAACTGTTTGCAAGCGTTCACGAACTCCATATAAAAAGCTAAATACACCCTAGTAGCAGGACTCATTCCATACACAGCATTAACCAACAGCTGAAGAAAAAAGAAGGAAACAAAAAATAAGGTAATAAATATATTTCTTCTACTTTCCTGTCCATTTTCATTTCGATTCTGCTTTATTTACCCCATGCCTCTGTACATGCTCTGTCTTTTATGTGTATAGCACATTGGACCCACTTCCATGCGAACATTGATTGCGTTGTTACCCAAATTGACGTGATTTACTGTAAAACAACTATGTTAGTCTGAATTCAATACATTTTCGACAAAACATCAAAGAAATTTTGCCGCTTTCCATGATTTTAGTTGCCTTTGGACCTATCAAAGACATATGTCTTGGGCGATGGTAAATATACGACTACAGGAAAAGTTTCGTAGCTATGCAACAGACAGTTTTCATAAAAATATATCGTGATTAAGAGCAAACATTTGTGAACGGACTGTGTTCATGTTGTTTGTCCATCAAGAATGATGATGACCATTCATTTCGTCCAGTGGAGTTGAAAGTATGGAGCAGTGAGTATTACATGCAACCCACAGCACAACCTGTACACGGCCCCACAAAGGGCTTGGGAGTTCAGGCCTTGGAATAATACCTGGATCAATGCGGCAAAATGTGCTTTCGGTGCCAAAGAGGGCTTCAATGTTAAACAAGAGACGGTGGCGACGGCATTTGAAATGGAAGATGGTTACAGCAGGGTCGGGTATGATCGTTTGATATTCACTCTTTTGAACATAGGGTTATGCCCTTGGATGGCGGTGTAGGGGGTATCCCCTATCAAATTAGTAGTAAGTTGCCTCTTTCCCTCCGCTAGCCTACGGGGCACTCTTGGGCAAGGTTGAGTACCCGTTTAGCCTCACAATCATTGTTACATGAAACCAAGGGTGCAGGTTGTGGATGAAGTGGAAGAGCTGCCGGTAGATAGTTGTAAGTTATGGTCACCAGCTTCACGACGGTAGGCAGAGGATTTCTTTTTTGGGGACACAATGGCTATTGCTATTGACAAGTATAGTCACTGCTAAGAAGAAAAGCATAGGCAAACTACCTTCTTTACAGATGCCAAGAAAAGTATGTTTTACGGTCTCATCGAATATCAGACTAACGGAGTAAATGGGTACTCTATAAGAGCAGTCTCGCCCTGTAGGGATAGTCATGTGCACCAGATGACTCCAGCCGGTCAGCAGGCTACTCAGTGTAAAATATTACTACCATTAAAAGTAGGAACTTGGAATGTTCAAACAATGCTTGCAGATGGAAAATTGGATAACATCAAACCAGAAATGGAAAGAGGTGAATTATTATATTAGTAATGTGGGAAACGAGATGGGAAGAGTCAGGGATCAAAACAGGAGAGGATTTTAAGATTATTTATTCTGGGGAAGAGAACCGCAAAGAGGTGTAGCCGTTATATTGGATCGGCAAACATCAAAATCTGTTAAAGCATACTGGGCCGTGTCAAAGTTCTTTTAGTAAAATTAAATGGAAGACCTTTTAAAATAAATGCCAGTCAAATATATGCCCCAACAAGTGGATGCAGTGAAGAAAGTATACAGGAATTTGATAATGACATGGTGTCTGCTTTGTAGAACTGTAAAAAAATCAGAAATAAATATCATGATGGGTGATTTCAAAGCAAGAGTAGGAAATCAATGCGATGGATGCAGTGTAGGCAACCATGGTTTAGGAGAGCGAAGGGAAAGAGGATGCATACTTAAAGACTGGGCAAAATAACAAGAAATGGTTGTAGGACACATTGGTACCTTGCCGTCTTGACAGACGATAGTTTGTGCTTTAAAAAGGCATAATAACTTTTACTGAGACCGGTTAAGATGGAGTTATTGCCTCTCCATAGCACAAAGCCTGGACTAAAATATAGAGATCTTGTGTTGCCCATGCAGCATGATCCCTCTCTCGGCCTGCCTAGTTCACTCCAGAGGAAAGGTAACACCTCTACATCTGAAACAAGACAAGCTGCAGAAGCTGCCGGATCAGCAAAGCAATGCTCTAACTGTCCGCCTGTCGGTGCTTCGATCCTAGACCATCCGCCAACCAAGGCTTAGGGCCTGGTCTGCCCTGTCATGACATTTTATCTTTAGATTGCATTTCCTCGCACCAGGGTAAGGTTTGTATCCTTCCAATTGTGCTCTTCCCCCCGAATCCGTTGGCACAATGTGGGGTGTCGGGTTTGGTAAGCGCCGCCGAACGTTCGGCGCTAACAGAAAACAGGTAGTACCTGCAGACTGTTACAGTTATCACAGATTAATTAAACAAGCTGCAATAGGAATTGATAATGGAGTAGGTCAATATCAGCCTATTAAGAGAGGTGTGAAACAGGGATGTGAAATGACCCAGATCATTTTTCCCTGTACAGTGAAAATATTTTCAGAAATATAGACGATATGAAAGGAATCATCATTAGGGCACGATACATCAATAACATGATGCAGTTGATACAGTCTTGATTTCAGACAATGAATAGGATCTGCAACATTTAGTAGAAGAGGTTGTTCCACACAGTGAGCAACAAGAGATAGCCTTGAATTGTAAGAAGACACATATTAAAGTCGTCACTGGGAAGAAGGAATTATCACAATGTAATATACAAGTAAATGGACATATTCTTAAACAAGTGAATAGGTACAGTTATCTAGGAGCAATCATAACATCAGATGCGAGATGCCTTGAAGAGATTAGAACAAGAATTTGCCTTTGAGAATGTAGCCTTTTGAAAGATGAAGATCATACTGACTAATAAAACTATATTAATTGAAACGAGAAATTGAGTGTTGAAGTGCCACATGGAACCTGCACTTTTGTATGGATATGAAGCGTTGACAATTAGCAGACAAGCTAAGAAACATCTGATGGCTGTAGTTTCTGAGGAATGTGCAAAGAACACCATGGAAAGACGGAAATTTCCGTCAAAAACAAATGAAAATCGTAAACTGATTAGAGGCATTATACGCGTTTACGTATGGTGGCTCTAATCAGTGTACTATCTTCATTTGTCTTCATTTACGATCTTCAGTCAAAAATTGTTTGGGCATGTGAAGGTGAGAAATGAACTGGAGGACTTGGTGACAACTAACAAGATCGAATGGAAATGACCAAGGGGAAGACCGAGAAGTAAATACTTAGACTGCTTGGCCACATGGCATGGTCGAGACAGAAACATGGAGCTGATCCACGAATCTGGGGATATAGTGAGATGGCGAAACATAACCGTCCAAGCTTATCGGCATGGTACATGATGGATGGATGGTGGCGGCGGCACTTGACCTGAAAGATGGTTACAACAGGGTCGGGTATGATCGTTTGATATACACTCTTTTGGACAAGGGGTTATGCCCTTAGATTGTCAGATGAATTGCGTCAGTGCTTTATCAGCTTAAAATCACGCTTTCTCCCGATCTCTCTCTCTCTCTCTCTCTCTCTTTCTATCTATCTATCTATCTATCTATCTATCTATCTATCTATCTATCTATCTATCTATCTATCTATCTATCTATCTATCTATCTATCTATCTATCTATCTATCTATCTTCCTGTCTGTCTGTCTGTCTGTCTGTCTGTCTGTCTGTCTGTCTGTCTGTCTGACTGTCTGTCTGTCTGTCTGTCTATCTGTCTGTCTGTCTGAAGCTAATTCAACCTCTCTCCCATTATCTCCATGTCCCGGACCCATAGCTAATTCTCTCCGTCTCTCTCTCTCTCTTTCTCTCTCTCTCTCATATCTACTCTTTCTCCCTCCCCCTCTATCTATCTATCTATCTATCTATCTATCTATCTATCTATCTATCTATCTATCTATCTATCTATCTATCTATCTATCTATCTATCTATCTATCGATCGATCTATCTATCTATCTATCTATCTATCTATCTATCTATCTGTCTATCTATCTATCTATCTATCTGTCTGTTTGTCTGTCTGTCTGTCTGTCTATTATCTGTACACATATTATACTAGGCGATTCCTTAATGAAAGGTTTATACAGCGACAGGATGGCCACTTCAGACAAAGACATTGTTTCAATAATCCCACTGCCTGGGGATGGTGTAGACCGGCTAACAGACAAGATTAGCAGGTTGGCTGTTAATCATAGCGTTAGAAGGGCAAGCGTACATATTGGTATCACCGACACCATGAACAACCAACAAATCACAGGGTCTCAACTGCTGGCACTCTTGAACGGATTACGCCACACTTTTCCTAACTCATCCATTTTCTTCTCCTCCACCATATCACCGAGTTATAGACACCAGCGCCGTCTAGCTGACATAAATAACAACATTTTGCAGAAGTTATGTTCTCAAAACAATATACAATTCATCAACAACACAGCATCATTCACTTCACAGGCTGGTGCACCAAAAAAGAGTCTTTATAAGGATCAAATACATTTGTCTACATTGGGCACCAGTTTGCTCGCCAAAAATATCAAATATCCAGAACGGACACACCATACATCCAATATGGGATCGCGCCGGACACATTTAGTTATTCCTGAAACTCAAGCCAGACGACATACTCCTGTCACATCAAGTACCAATAGGCCAGAAGTGTGCAGAGCACTCATAACCACTGCACCTGAAATCCAAGCCAGACGGGACACTACCCCCACACCAAGTCCGATAAATACGTCGTCTTTCACACAGGAGGGTATTAATTACAAAAATATTTTCCCTATTCTCCCCAGAAAGGAACCAACTCTCAGAAACAACGACGTGCCACCACAACCTCCTGTTATCTGCATATTTGGTTATTACTTGATCCAGTAACGTATTAGTTTATAAGTAACTACAAACATTGACTTGTTTTGACTTTATATTAATTGATAGTACGTAGTTGTACAGCTTTTATAATACTTTTAATTGTGTTTACTGTGAGTGAGGGGGTCTTCACTGCTCTTCCTTACGGTACTGTTTAACGTTTTATTCTCGTGTGGGATACTCCACTTTAAACAGAAACATTGAATTGGATAGTCATTTATTCATTCTTTTGGATAACAGCTGGTTATTTAGCTTGTGAAGTAGTTTTTCTAAGGTTAATTATTTGTTTTTATGTTCTTTAATTCGTTTTATTCTGTGTTTGCATTATATTTGTTGGTCTAATTAGTTATATCGTTATAATATTGTCATTTACATATCGATTTGTATTACTTATATTTTGTAAGCTAATGTATTTGTGAATTTTTATGATCTTGTATGTTTGCTTAATTTTGACTAATTTACACTTTCTTCATGGACGAAATGTCTGAGAAGTGGCAACACTGGCTCAATAAGTTAGGAATACGCCTTGGACACTTAAACATTTGCAGCTTATTTAACAAGCTACCAGAGTTATCTTCTATTCTTAATCAAAATTTTCATTTATTCGGCCTTAGTGAAAGTAGGCTTAATGATACCATTTCAGATGAGGACATCTCTATTACAGGGTACACAGTTTTTAGAAGGGATCCCTGTAGGAAACAAGAGATAGGCATAGTAGCCTATGTTTCTAATTTACTAAATGCTAGCCGTAGGCTAGACTTTGAAACTTGCGAAATAGAATGTACTTGGTTAGAGCTGAAACTTCAAAACCGCACACCCCTGATAATTGGCTACCTCTATCGAAATCCCAGTGCTGGACACGTCTGGTACGAAAACTTCACTACCATGATGGATGTGGTTTTCGCTTCCGGGAAGGAAATTATACTTCTCGGAGACTTTAACATTGACACCAACAAATCCAACACAAAATGGGGAAATATAATTGCATCATACAATTTCCAACAAATAGTACAACAAGCTACTAGAGTAACAAAGTCATCTTCAACAGTCATAGATCACATTTATGTAAATTGCTCAGAGAACATCATAGAATGCACCGTAACCAATTGTGCAATGAGCGATCACTACCCAATATGCTGCACGTGGTCTAAAAAAGGAATTAAAACTCCTAAACATAAACACATAAGTGTAAAATATAGAAGTTACAAAAATTTCAACCAAAACTCATTTTTACAGGACTTCCTCAGTTCACCTCTAGACAATGTTTATTAGCCTCCTGAACCGGATGATGCTCTGGAATTCTGGATGAAAACCTTTATTGATGTTTTTGATAGACATGTGCCAATCAAGGAAGTTCGAGTAAAACACCACGTCAAGCCACCTTGGATCACCCAGGAAATACTTGAAATTATGAGAGACAGAGATAAAGCACATAAAAAGCAGGATCTCAGCGCATACCGTACTCTTAGAAACAAAGTTCAATATACCATACGACGGGAAAAGAAAAATTACTTTAAGAACTTAGTAATGGATAAAACAAATAGTAAGGATATGTGCAAGGCAATTAACACCTTGACAAACAAGAATAACTTCCGCAATTCTTTACCATCAAATCATATTACATGCGACCTATTCAGTAATTTTTCTCAAACTGACATAGACCAGATGAAGGCTTCAATACCTAATTCTCCTTGCAACTTATCTTTATTGTCATCGTTTTGCGAGAATAGATGCTCCCGCGATATTCTTTCCGACATACCGCTAATGACAATCACTGAAGTATTCACTTACCTTAGTAACCTAAAATCACAACCTCATCTGGGTTAGATGGAATCAGCAACCGGATTCTCCGTTGTGCTGCGCCAGTGATCTGTATATCACTAACCTATGTATATAAGCAGTGTCTCACCAAAGGCCACTTTCCATCAGCTCTCAAAATCGCTAAAGTGTACCCTCTTCTTAAATCTGGTTCATTGGACAATGGTCTCCCGAACAATTACAGACCCATTTGCTTACTATCATCACTATCTAAGCCACTAGGAAAACACATCCATAAAGTAACATTCTAGTATTTAGTTCGCAAAAGCTTATTGTTGACAGCCAATCAGGATTTCGACCAAAATATTCTTGCCACACGGCCCTAACAAACATGATTGAACATTGGCACCAGAATATAAACAACAACAGTCTATGTGGAACTGTGTTTATTGATTTCAAGAAAGCATTTGATATGATAAATCATGTTATTTTAATTTAAAAACTTGAGACAATGAAAATTGGCCCTAATGTAGTCACTCTAATATCATCTTTTCTATCAAACAGAAAGCAAGTAGTATCACATAATAAATCTCTGTGTCAAACCACGACCTTCAATATTGGAGTACCGCAAGGCTCTATTCTTGGCCCTCTATTATTTGCCATATATATTAACGATCTACCTTTGCATCTTTCGTCGTCCTGCGATCTATTTGCAGACGATTGTACAATGTACACAAACGCTGAAAACTGTATTTTACTGGAGTCGTCTTTACAACAAGAATTAAATAATGTAGTTAGGTGGAACTATTCAAACCGTATGCAAATTAACATCACTAAAACAAAATAAATGTTATTAACAACCAGACAAAGACTTCAAACTCTAAGCTCACACACATCACTTCAACTTCACATCGATAACATGCCAGTAGAAAGTGTAATTGAGCACAAAACATTAGGCCTAATCATTGATAGAAACCTAACCTTTAATTCTTACGTTCAAGCGCTCATTAAACAAACAGCGAAAAACGTCTACCAACTCGCCAAGATTAAAAACTTCCTTGATGAGGACACAGGGAAACAATTCTATACTTCTCATATACAGACACACTTTGACTACTGCTCTACAATCTGGGACCGATGTTCTTATTCAAACACTAAGCGACTTTACTCACTCCAGAAACGGGACATGAGTCTAATTTATAGCAAACATTTATCTGACAATCCTAGCCTGTATAAACGCCTTCAGTTACTACCATTCCGCAAACGCCTGCTTTTCAATAAAGCTAAACTAATTCACAAAATCCTGCATCGGAATGCCCCAAATTATCTTTGGCCATTGTTTAAATATAATGCTAGACACAGTAAACGTTTAAATATATTACACATTCAGAAGCCTAGGATTGACTTATACAAAACACGCTTAACGTACTCCGCAGCTCAGCTGTGGAACAATCTTCCACAAGAAATCAAAGACATCACCAATCCCTATTCATATAATAGCAAATTATTCGAACACTATCTCAGTACGGATTACCTTCCCCCTTAATAATAGAGATAATAATGATAATAACAAAACCCTAGTATAACAGCCTGTCTCTTTTTGGTTGGCCAGTATATTCCACATGGCTAATAACAAGTGTCAGATCATTATCTAATATTACTGAGTCGTGTAGTTTTGATGTTCGCATTTTGCCCATGCCTTTATAATGCATATCTTTTATATTGTTGCTGTTCTCTGTTAGCCTTGAATGATGTGTGAATGAAATAATGTATGAAAGAGAGTGATAGAAGGGCAGAATGTTAGACGGGCCTGCGTGCCCAATTCTTAACCCTTTGAAAATAAAGTTTGTTCGTTCGTTCGTTCATTATATCTCTCCGACTGGCTTAAGCTAATTAAACCTCTCTCTCATTATCTCCATGTCCTGTACACATAGCTAATTCTCTCCGTCTATCTCCTCTCTCTCTCTCTCTCTCTCTCTCTCTCTCTCTCTCTCTCTCTCTCTCTCTCTCTCATCTCTACTCTTTCTCCCTCCCTCCCTCTCTCTCTCTCTCTCTCATCTTTCTTCTTTTTCCTTCTCTATCATATCTCAGCCGGTCTCTCTGGCTGAGGGGTTACAACACTTTCTCCGTAATCCCGTTTATCACGCAGAGTCTCGTAGCGGGAGAGAACTGGGAGCGGTTCGACCCCCGCTGGTGACTTGCGGGATACTGAGCCGGCCACTCAGAAAGCAATGGCAAACTACTGAGCGTAATCTTGCCAAGAAATCAACAGACAGCTGAAAGATGCTGCTGTTGACAGCGATGTCCTGTAAAGGATATGCCAAAAAAAAAAATCATATCTCATCTTTCTCCATCTCACTCTATCCATTTCTGATTCTCTCTCCATCATTCATTGCTTCATATATCCGTCTCTCCAATCTCAATCGCCATCTCTCCATCGCTCTCCATTTCCCCATGGTCCTCTCACTTTCTCCTTCCCTCTCGCTCTAACTCGCCATCGCTATCTCCACCTCTCTATCACTCTCTCCATCTCCCCATAGCTAATTCTATCCATTTCTCCAGCACAATCCATCTTTCGCTCTCTCTCTTTCACAAACTCTCCCTCATCTCTCTTCATTAGTCATGCTCTTTTTTCATTTCTCTATCGGATTCGCCCTTTTTCTCCATCTCTCTCCATCTTCTCAACGCTGTCTCCATATCTACATCGGTCTTTCTCTCCAACTCTCCATCATGTTTTCTCCATCTTCCTCCATCTTTCAACGCTGTCTCCATATCTACATCGCTCTTTCTCTCCAACTTTCCATCATGTTTTCTCCTTCTCTCCATAGCTCTTACTCTTTATCACCCCATTGCTCTCTCTGACCATCGCTCCATCACTCTCCCTCGTTCTGTTGCTCTCTCTCTCTCTCTCTCTCTCTCTCTCTCTCTCTCTCTCTCTGCAGCTATCCATCGATCACTATTTAATTATTTTATCATTGGACGTCTCTCTCCATTTCTATCCACACTCTCCCCACCCGCTCCTCTCTCTCTCTCTCTCTCTCTCTCTCTCTCTCTCTCTCTCTCTCTCTCTCTCTCTCTCTCTCTCTCTCTCTCTCTATGAATAAGAGATCATGAAATTCTAACCTAGTTTTTTCAAAAGTTTTTCTCGTTGTCTTTCTGAAAATAGTCAATGAAAAGAGAGTTAATATTTTAAGCATTAATACGTTAAATCTAAATATTAGGGATTACTCTTACACATGTCTGTGGCATATCGCCTAGTATAAGTTACTTGTCCCTGGTAAACAAATATGTGGAATGGCAGTAATTCTTCCGATGTTCGAGACATATTGTCTTGAGGAATTATTCAAAAGCAAAAGGATTGCCTGAATATTGAAGTAAACGAGTGTGTATATAGCATCATGTCTCAAAACGTTGTAAATAGTATACTGTTTCAATCTTTGTAAATAGCATCACGTCTTAAGACGTTGTAAATAGTACCATATCTACAAAGGTGTAAATACTATCATGTCTCAAAACGTTATGAATAGTAGCATGCCTCAAAACTTCGTAAATAGCATCATGTCTTAAAACGTAAATCATATCCTGTCTTAAATCATATTGTAAATCATATCAGGTCCTAAAAAGTGCAAATCTTATTCTGTTACAAAACTTGTCTCAAAACGTAAATGGTGCCATGTCTTAAAACGTTGTAAATAATACCTTGTCCCACCATGCTGTATATACTATTATATCTCAATACAAGAAAAACGTTGGCTTCGACACGACAAACGTCACAGTATTTTAGGGGGGGGGGGGGGAACAAACACATGTAAATAAATAAAAGGCCTCTTTGAAGAAGAGGAGCTGTATGTTGATCAGTAGGGTAGGCGTGTGTGTGTGGGTGGGGGAATGTGTCGTTGGGGAAGGTGTGTTTAGCTGGGTGGTTGGGTGTGTGGGTGGGAGTTGGAGGATATGTGGATGGGTGAGGGTTGGTGGGTTATGGGATGGATGGGGGATGCGTATGTGGTGGGGGATGTGTGGGTGGAGGATGGGTGTGTGGGTGCATGTATGTGTCACTGAGGATGTGTTGGGGTTGGTGGAGGATGTGTGTATGGGGGATATGTGGTGGGTGGGAGATGTGTGGGTGGTGGGGAAATGTGTGTAGGTAGGGGAATATGTGTGGGTGGGGATGAGTTGGTGGATGGGTGGGGGTATGTATGTGTGCCTGGGTGTGTGAGTGTGTGTGTGTGTGGGGGGGGGAGAGGGTGGTGG
Organism: Cepaea hortensis; assembly: GCA_963921405.1. Lineage (NCBI taxonomy): Eukaryota > Metazoa > Mollusca > Gastropoda > Stylommatophora > Helicidae > Cepaea > Cepaea hortensis. The sequence goes on from OY992876.1 coordinate 206,436,040, forward strand.
GTGGGTGGGTGTGGGTGGGGAATGCGTGTTTGCTGGATGTGTGATGAGGGGGGATGTGTGGCTGGGTGAGGGATGTGTTTGTGGATGGGGATGTGTCTCATAACATAGTAATATGGATTGTTAATGTTTACAACATTCATTTGACAATGGTTTTCTTACGTCAATATATCATGCACTATTGATGAACCAAAGATGAGTGATTGGAAGATTCGAATGTAAGACGGGCCTGCGTGCCCAATTTGTTGCCCTTTGAAAATAAACTGTGTTCGTTCGTTGGTTTGTTGGTTCAGTACGACGGTGTAAAAGACATTAAATACACAAGAGACGGAAATGCATATGACACCAAGTTTAACAACAACAATCCATACTCTTGGACCGACGATGATGGTGCTAGCGTTGTGCAAAGAACTATATCGCTGTACGTCGGATTTTTACAGCTTCAGTTTGCTTTTGTTATGTTTTTTTTTTGTTTCTACGGACTGGGGAAGCCAACTCCACTGTCAAATCTGTTTCACAGCCTTATACGTCATGTGTGGTATGTTATTATCATCATCATCATTTGCCATGCCGATAAGCGTAGGCTGTCATGATTCGCCATCTTACACGATCACCAGAGTCGTGGATCACCACTTTGTTTTTGTCTAAACCAATATGTGAGTGTGTATGTGTGTGTGTGTGTGTGTGTGTTTGTGTGTGTGTGTATTACTACTAGTGTCTGTCAATAGCCACGATGAAGTGTTAAATATATCTACATAATGTCCAATGCAAACCTATTATCAGTTTAATATCAGAATGAACACTGAAGGAACTGAAAATGTCAAAAATAGTGTGTGTGTGTATGTGTGTGTGTGTGTCTGTGTGTGTTTGCATACGTGAGCGTATGTGTGTTGTATGTATGTGTGTGTGCTTTGGTGAGTGTGTGTATGTAATTATGCACTTTTACCCAGTTTGTCTTCGAGCTCTATTCGTTCCTTTTCTGAAAACAAATACAGGAAACGTGTTCACGATGACAGGTTAACTGGATAAGTGCATGTGTTTGATACGAATCAGTCACAATACAATCATTTACAATTCATTTCCTCCAAAATAGATGGTTCTCTCTGTGTGATGCATATGAATGTCGGTGCTTCTCTCCTTGTAATTATGTCTCTGTGTGGGTGTTTCTCTCTGAATCTGTGCTTGCGTCTCTCTCTCTCTCTCTCTCTCTCTCTCTCTCTCTCTCTCTCTCTCTCGCTCTCTCCATGTCTCTCTGCATTTTGCTATAAATTCGCATTTATTACTATATAAAGTTCACTGTGCTTTAGTGGTTGTAGGCTATATTTCAGAATCGGTATAAGACAGTAATAAAACATCGCCATCTGCGGAATTAAACGTCTGTAAAGTCTTGCTCCTTTGATGCATGGTCTGGAGCAGTAATGGGAAATTATGACTCTCCAGACATCGAAAATTATACCTCTTCAGACATCGACAATAATGAATCTCCAGACATCGACATTTCTGACTCTCCGGACATGGGAATTTGTGACTCTCCTGACATGGGAATTTATGATTCTCCAGACAGGAGAATTTATGACTATCCAGACACAGGAATTTATGACTCTCCAGATATGGGAATTAATGAATCTCCAGACATCGGCAATTATGACTCTCCAGACATGAGAATTTATGACTCTCCAGACATGGGAATTTACAACTCTCCAGACATTGGAATTTACAACTCTCCAGACATGGGAATTTACAACACTCCAGACGTGGGAATTTACAACTCTCCAGACTCGGCAATTATGACTCTCCAGACAACGACACTTACGCCTCTCCAGACATCGACAATTATTGCTTTCCAGACATTGGATGTTATGATTCTCTAGACATCGGCAATGATGACTCTCCAGACATGGGAATTAGTGACTCTCCAGACATGGGGAATTATGACTCTTCTGATATCAGCAATTATTACTCTTCAGATATAAGCAAGTATGATTCTCCAGACATCGGCAATTATGATTCTCCAGACCTCGACAATTATGATTCTCCAGACATCGGCAATTATGACTCTTCAGGCATCGACAATTATGATTCTTCAGGCATCGACAGTTATGATTATGCAGACACCTCAATTATGATTCTGCAGACATCGACAATTATGATTATCAAGACATCGACAATTATGACAATTATGGAACAAAGTTCAATATGTTATTCGAAAGGCAAAGAAAAACTATTTTAAGAACTTAATAATAGATAAAACCAACATTAAAGATTTATGGAAAGCAATTAATACCTTGACAAACAAACACAAATCATCGCAATCATCACCATCAAATCAGGTTACATGTGATCAATTCAGTAGATTCTTTCAGTCCGACATAAACAAACTGAAGGCTGCAACACCAGATGCGCCTCATGACATATCTTTATTATCATCATTATCTGAGAACAAATGCTATGGCGACATTCCCTCCAACATACCGCTAATGACGACCACTGAAATATTTACTCATCTCAGTAACCTAAAAAAATAATAACTCATCGGGACTAGATGGAATCAGTGATCAGATCCTTCGCTATGCTGCGCCGGCGATCTGCGAGTCACTAACTTTTATATATAATGAATGTCTCACCAAATGTCATTTCCCATCAGCCTTTAAAATCGCTAAAATGTATCCTCGTTTAAAAGCTGGTTCATTAGACGATCGTCTCATGAGTAATTATAGGCCAATTTCCATATTATCCTCACTATCCAAACCGCTAGAAAAGCACATTAACAAAACAACACCGGAGCACTTAGTTCGCCACACACTAAAAGTTGACAGTCAGTCAGGATTTCGGGCAAATATTCTTGTTACGGCCCTAACAAGAATGATAGAAAACTGGCATCAAAATATTAACAACAATACGCTATGTGAAGCAGTGTTCATAGTCTTCAGAAGAGCATTCGATATGAATGATTATACTATTCTAATTACAAAACTAGAAACAATGAAAGTAAGCTTTAATATAGTGACATTAATAAAAATCATTTTTATTAGACAGAAAACAATTAGTATCACACAATCAATCTTTATCTCAGGCCATTACCATTAATATTGGAGTACGTCAGGGCCCTCTGTTATTTGCCATTTATATAAATGATCTTCCCTTATATCTGTCGTTGTCCTGCGATCTATTTGCAGACGACTGCACAGTATATACAAACGCTATTGATTGTAATGTACTAGGATTATCCTTGCAACAGGAATAAATAGTGTAGTTACCTGAAGTCAAGAAAATTAACATTTCTAAAACAAAATCTGTGTTAGTAGGAACCAGGCAAAGACTTCACACTCTAAACTTGCAGAGAACTCGTCAGCTGCACGATGGTATCACGCCTATAGAAAGTGTAACCGAGCACAAGGCACCGAGTCTTATCATAAATAAAAATCTAACCTTTAATTCCCATGTTCATGCTCTAGTTAAACAAATAGCCAGAGAAGTATACCAACTTGCCAAAATTAAACATTTCCTCGACGAAAACACAAGAAAGATATTCTATACTTCCCACATGCAAGCACATATTGATTATTGCGCCACAATCTGGGATGAATGCTCCAAAACAATAACAAAACGCCTTTATTCACTCCAGAAAATGGCAGTGCATTTAATCAATGGTGATAAGCTTACAGACAATTCTAACCTACATGAACGTCTTCAGTTACTGCCACTCCACAAACGCCAACTTTTTAATAAGGTTAAAATAATTCACAAACTCATATTTCAAAATGCTCGAAGCTACATTTGGCCATTGTTTAAATATAACACAAGACATAGCGAACGAAAGATTAAATATACATGTCCCTAAACCTAGGATAGACTTATATAAAACAAGCTTAGCATACTCTGCCAATCAGTTATGAAACAATCTTCCACAAGAAATCAAAGACACCACCAATCATTATACATACAGTCGCAATCTGTTTGACCACTACCTCAGTACAGACTATATGACCCTTCCCCCCCCCTCCCCCCCCTAGAAATAATAGTGGTAAATTATCTCAAACGACAACTAGTTAATAAACATCCCCATATATATGGCACGTTACACCTTCCTTAGGTATTTATCATGCCCATGGTAAACATTACCTTAGTGAGTCATGTATTATTGATTATTTTTCATGCTTTTTAATGCTTATTGTTCTTTAAGATTAGCTTCGTAAGTGATGTTGAATGAAATAATGTATGAGAGGAATTAGAGAAGAAGGGCAGAATGTCAGACGGGCCTGCGTGCCCAATTCTTAACCATTTAAAAATAAAGATTGTTCGTTCCTTCGTTCGTACGTTCGTACTCTTCAGACATGGACAATTATGATTAACAAAACATCAACAATTATGATTCTCCAGATAACGATTATGACTCCCCATGCATCATAAATTGTGACCCTAGAGAGATCGACAATTGTGATTCTCCAGACCACGGTAGTCATGCCTCTCCAATTCTATGTGTCGTTTACTATTTGAACGAAGTTGCTCAAACGTATACTAGTATTTGTTGTCTACCTGTATAAGCTTGCAACATGCATTCTACTTTGCTTTCCTCAACCTTTCTTGCCAGATGTTCACATTAAGGTACTGTTGCCTACTTCGGTGATAAGTTTAGATTCCAATGGAACAATAGATAGTAAATAGAGAAGGCATACATATACACATACCTACAGACAGACAAACAGAGAGACGGGCAGACATACAGACATACGAACAGACCTACAGACAGACAAACAGAGAGACGGGCAGACATACAGACATACGAACAGACCTACAGACAGACAAACAGAGAGACGGGCAGACATACAGACATACGAACAGACCTACAGACAGACAAACAGAGAGACGGGCAGACATACAGACATACGAACAGACCTACAGACAGACAAACAGAGAGACGGGCAGACATACAGACATACGAACAGACCTATGGACAGACCGTCAAATAGGCCTGCACGCAGTGAGACGACATACATGCAGTCAAACAGAGGGAAGGACAAACAATAGAAACTGAAGAAGGAAGGATAAAGACTACGAACAACTAGGAATGAACAACTACATAGACATACGATTTATTTATATATATATAAGCAAACAACCAAGTAGTTTAGTGTTTAGCTAGTCTGGATATTGTCTTATTATAATTAAGTGGATCGTCGTTTCATAATGTGGCATATCGATAAGCGTGTTCGGCCATGGGTCACCATCTCAGGCGCTCACTAATTATGGGCCAAATCTATATTCTTGTACTGATTATGCCTTCCTCTTGGTTTTTCCTTTTCAATTTTGCCAGTTGTCACTACGTTTGCAAATTTATGTCGTCTCTTAATGTGTCAAACATAATCTTGACTGTCTAAGTCTAATATCTCTAATCGATTTACAGTTTTCATTTCTTTCTTCGAGGACTGTCAACTATGTTTTCTTTTTTTATGTCCGTCTATGGTATTGTTTCCATTTTCTTCAGACATCATCTCTCTACTTCCGCCTCTTAGTTTGTCTGCTTATTGGCTAAATTCAAACTTCTACACCGCTATTAGTATTTTTTTTTTTTTTGGTGAGTATATTGTCCATCTTGCAAAAGGCTTTTTTGCCATAGCTATTCATAGCCTAATGTCTACAAGACGTAGTTATTCTGATGACAGATGCATCGATTCACCTGTGTCAAAATTACCCCATACTTGGATATTACATTATGATATATTTTTTCCTGTTTGCAGATAGCCATTATATCTGCTTCCATACAGTGTAACTCTAACCCAAGTGAATCATTAAGTATTAACCCATTCACAAAATGCTGTATATCCTGTTCATTGTCTGCATTACTTTAATGGGTTTTTTTAAGTTGCATATCCCTTACAGGACGTTGCACTCAACACCAGCATTTTACTGCCGTTATTGATGTCTTGGTAAGTTTTTATGTTCAGTAGTTTGCCATTGCTTTCTGAACGACAGGCTCCCATACCAACACGTTAAAACCAGCGCAACACGGTATGCTGCCAAATCGGTCGCCGGTAAGCGGCATTACGAATCGCGTCCGCAACGCCTTCGCCACGGAGCTGGCACTTTAATGGGTAGCAATGTATAAAGGTCGTTTGATGATTTTAATTTTTTAAAAAAACTCGAAAATCGATCTTACCTAGTTTAGCATTTAAGCGCTCTTCCTGCTGCCCTAGAAATGTAAACAGAACACAAAATAAATGCAAATGGACTGACATATGCAGTAAAAACTCATTATTGAAGAAGACTGGTTATTCAGGGAAACGAAATATGTGGACACAAAAATGGTTTGGACAATACAAAAGACATACACGTTTGAAAAGGATAATTATGAAGGGAGAACAAGAAGATCACAACGTTAATTAATTCAAGAAGTGATAGAGCATTTACACTTGACAACAAACTTCACTTCAACACTACGAAAGAATTCTATGAGAGCAAACTTTTGCAAAGGACAGGCCGATGGATCAGTATAGAATAATTAGATCGCTTGCTCTTAATACAAAAGACATACACGTTTGAAAAGGATAATTATGAAGGGAGAACAAGAAGATCACAACGTTAATTAATTCAAGAAGTGATAGAGCATTTACACTTGACAACAAACTTCACTTCAACACTACGAAAGAATTCTATGCGAGCAAACTTTTGCAAAGGACAGGCCGATGGATCAGTATAGAATAATTAGATCGCTTGCTCTTAAACTTCTCGTAGCTGATGACAGGATATTAAATTCAACCCTTACACCGGACACGTGGACTAAATTTTGTCTCGTCCTTGATTTGGTGTGTAAATTACATGTACCTCTGAAGTCGGGATTGGCACGCCTAATGGCGAGGGACACTGATAATAGGGAACATCAGTCGTGTGCACTCTCCTGTAGTAGCAATTATTATTAGTAGTAGTACTGTGCAGACTAAGCTCAAGTTCAAAGCCAGCAAAAGGAAAGTAAAAATATAGGTACAGAGCAGAAATCAACGTAAATCTACTCACACAACCGTTGTACAAGGTGTATTTTTAACGACTGTGCAGTGTTTGAAAATATTGTCGGTCCAAGTTTTATATTTACCTATTATGTTGCATGTACTTTACAGAGGGTGACTACAACATTTGGACCGACAATAGTTTCAAACACTGCACAGTCATTAAAAATACACCCTATATCAATACCTAATAAAACCATCCTAGTTTGACTTAAACGTTAACTTCTAGTTAAGAAAGCCATGGGAAGCAACTGCACGTAACATTGCCTAGAACATCAACCTGTGTTTTATCGCAAAATCCAGAACATGTTAAGAAATATATGTTAAATCCCCCCCCCCCCCCCCAAAAAAAAAAAAAAAAAAGTTCCCTCTACTTGGCTTTCTGATGGACTTACCTGGCCAGGGAACAAACGAGTTCTATATTAGGTATTAATAGTCAGCGTTGTAATGTATCCCAGGTGAATGTTATACTTCTTTAGGGGCCTAGTCTCAGGCAGACATCAGAGTTCATGACTCTTCAATTTGCTGTTGCTTATACTATAATTGATAGCCTAGCCTTTTAAGTTTTACTCTTCTATCTGGACCTCCTCAGTTTCTCTTGCCTAGTATTTTCCCACCTAAGGCTAGTTTCTAAACACATACATGTTGGGACATGGAATGGCTATACATCTACATCAACTGGAACGTATGGAATCATTTCGGCATGTATATAGTGTGAACGTGAATATACGGGGAAGGAGGGGGAGGGGTGGGGGAATGGCTCAAATGAAAACCTTAACAGTGTGATAGAAATTTCAATAATTCTGCTATTGTCTGGTAACCTGTCAATATTGTTGTTAAGGATGTCAAGAGGGTTAAGATTTTGACATAACGATGCAGACGCATAATATGACGTCATATAGACGGTTTAAAAATGACCGCCCTACTTTTGAAATGCACCAAAGCGGAGCACCATTCTGTGATCCGTTTTTTGTTTAATCAGTGAAGGGGTGAAGACTATAGAAATTCATCGGCAAATGAAGGTGCAGTATGGCGATGCATGTCTGTCAGTCCCGCAAGTGTATCAGTGGAGTAGGACATTTCACAACGGCGTGTTTTCTGTGACATACTGTTCACGACCGGGTCAGGCATGTGACACTAGAATCCATTTTACTACAGGAATCCAGGAACTTTATCGGCGCTGGAGGACTTCCATTTAACACAGCGGTGACTACATCGAATAATGATAAATTTGTTCTTTTTCAGAATATATTCATCCAAAAATATACCATTTAATGTTTTCAGTAGAAGCCCCCTCATATTAGGGTTCAGTGACACGAAATGCTATTTTGATTTTAATTGAAACCTGGTTTCTGAGATTATGGAATGAATGCCGTGACATTGTTGGCAGGAATTTAAACGATGCAATCCTTGGAGCAAACGATGGTAGCGGCACATGGAATAGACGTAGGCAGTCAAGATTGTGTGGCATGCTATGAGAATAGTGAACGGAACCAGTCTGAAACAAATCATTGTGTTTAAGTGTTTGACTACTTTAATATCAGCAGATGAAACAAGTGTGTTGACAAAGTTAAATATTCTATAGCACAAGCAGATTCAGCATTTCACAAGAGGATTATTATCTGCAATTTATATTTGTTAACTGAGGTTAGGGAAAGAGTTCTTAAGACCTATACCAACTCCATTCTTATGTATGGATGCGAATCGTGGACAATTAGCAAAATAGCGTGGAATTATGTTGAAGCTACGGAGATATACTTTTACAGCAGAAAGATGACGACACCACAGAAGGATAAAAAGGGCAATTATCGATGTCTTGAAAGAAGTTAGCTCAAATCGAGAACTGCTTACTCGCATCAGAAGAAGTCAGTCCATATTCTTTGGGCATGTCACGAAAAGGGGAGAACTGGAGTATGTCATCGCAAAGGGATGTTGGAAGGGAGGAGGAGCAGGGGAGGACCATGTAAGAAGATGCTAAGCAGTTTGAAATAATGACAGGCAGGAACATCATTGTTAGAAATGGTTGACAGCAAACGAAACAGAAGACTCTTATCATACTTGATCACCAAAGCGAGAAGAAATACACCTGTCAAAGTAGTAACAACTGGCCAACTAGATGGGACATTGTTCCTTTCTGCTACTTCAAGAACTGTGTCATTTGCTATTCTGTCCGTCTTCGGATAAAACTTAGTAACCTATACTTTACAGGAGGTTGCAGTCAACACTAACAAGTATAGCCAGCTGGTGATTTACTGGGCAGTCTTCTTCTTCTTCTTTGCGTTCATCCGGAGTGTTTTTTTTTTCAGATGTGATTGCGGTGTGTCTGTTATGCGCCCTTGGGCCGAAACCCGTAGGCTAACACATCCGACTATAGCATGCTTTTTTGACCAGGTAGCATTCCTGGGAGACTCTCACTTTTGTGGTGCCATCTACAACCCAGCTGACCAAGTTGGAACGGTCGAAGACAACGGTCATCCCTCAAAGGAAGGCAGAGACAGTCCATAGCATTTTCCGCTATCCAAGGTTGCTTCCATAGTTGCAGGGCCGACACATAGCGCCCTGGTGCTGGGCTCACCGAGGGAATCATCACGTCCTCCTCATAGCTGCTGTAAATCCTCACTTCAATATATTGGGCTTTCCTTAACCACGGGCCGTTCCCGCACAAACCAGGCCAGTCTGCAGACGGTATCCACTCAGCGAGTTTTCGGTTCGGACATGTGCTTGTCTCTGTGCCCTTCAGAGCTGTTCCAGGCACGACGGACATTCGGAAAACTACCTAGTCAGAGCTGTTCCAAACAAGAGCGGCATTCGGAAACTAGGTAGTCAGAACTGTTCCTAGCACGAGAGACATTCGGACGAGACGTTTCACTCGGACGTAAATGCGTAGTGCCAATTTTTATTATGCCACCCGTAGGACGGCACTTCCGGCTTCGGCGGCATTTTTTAATGAGGTTAGCCTTCCTCGGGTTTCGAGGCACGTTAGACTTATTGTTGTGATGGGCAGTCTTATATGCAGTGCACTGACAATGCTTTGTAAACGGCTTCACCAGATATCATCAAAATCAACACAAGATTATCCACTTCCAAACGGCCAGCGGGTGAATTATAACCATCCATTCGATATGACAGAGACATTGTAAAATTGCGTTTCGTTAAGCCCCAAGCGACAGATGCCAATATACGTCCGTGGTCTGCTTTGCGTTTTCTCAGAAACAACATTTCGACAGCCGAGGATATGTTGTTGAGAATCCCTATACATCTAGTATACTACTGATACTTCTCACCAGGAGTAAGTTTGCCATACAATGTTTTCTTATCAGCCAATGTAACAATCATCGATGCCAATAACGGCTACTTACTTAGCTGTTCCTTATCTGCTTCTGTACAGAAAAAACATAATTAATTGACACAATGTAACCGTCTAGACCTTACCAATTGGACATGTGTATTCAGATATGCTAACTTGAATACTGCAAATGAAATACTTATTAAAAAATAGATTGTGTTCAAGCAAAATTAAATTAAAAAAACAATAACCATACTAATGAAGGGTTACATATAGACATGGTTTTTTTAAACATGAAACTGGCAAGTGACACTTAACTGTTGATATGCCATGGGATGATTCATCGTCTTATTCAAAATACCAGTAACAACCATAGGTTTATAAATCAAAACTATAGTTAAAATGTCAATACAGTGTTTTTCAAATAACAACCTCATTTAATATCATATGTAATATCTACCAAAATGGTAAAATCATTTAATGTCATAACCGTGACACACCCCTGCTTCTAATTTTCAGCCATCCAGTTTTTTTGTGTGGTTAAAACAGATTTTTTTTTGGCACTGGATCTGTTAAACTATTTTCTGCAGGAATGTCCAAGAGGTCAGATTTCGACTGGTCAAAACAATGCTGAGGCTATACAGTATTAAGCAACATTGGGATGCGAGTTATGGGCCACTTCACAATCACTAGAGATAATAATCGGGGCTTTTGAAATTGCATGTTACAGAAATGCATACAAGAAAGTATAGAACTAATGAAGACACGAACGGACATTCTACACGATCTATCATGCATAGAAGAAAAGCTGAATCATCAACAACTTCATGTCTTGGAAACCGACATATTTTGTCCATAGAAACGTCACGGTGGCTTGGAAAGGAAAGGCATAGAAGGCGTGATTCCTGGACGACTGGCTGGGGTTAGCCAGCACGATAAAGGATATAGGACATTGTAAGAGATCGAGACAAGGTGATAGCTACGTTCTGCAAAGGTCACGCTAAAAGTGGGACCCTATGTATTAATACAAATACTACTGGTGCTACTACCACTGCTTCACCTATACCTAGTCCATCACCACCACTACTACTACTACTACTACTACTACTACTACTACTACTACTACTACTACTACTACTACTACTACTACTACTGTTACTACTACTACTACTACTACTACTACTACTACTACTACTACTACTACTACTACTGCTACTGCTACTACTACTACTACTACTACTACTACTGCTACTACTACTACTACTTTTACTACTACTACTACTACTACTACTACTACTACTACTACTACTACTACTACTACTGTTGCTGCTGATGAGCGGCTGCTTCTGCGCCTACAACTAAATATACTAAATCTATACATTTAATGCTATTACTACATCTGATAATACTACTGTTGTTGTTGTTGTTGTTGTTTGTCCATCAAGAATGATGATGACCATTCATTTCATCCAGTGGGGTTGAAGGTATGGAGCCGTGGGTTCTAAGATGGCTGATAAGGCCTATTTTGGCTCGAAATGATCTTTGACATTGTGGGCAAAGAATGCTTGACGTCTCTGGGGGAGGATTTCCTGCAGTGGTTTTTCTGTCCTGCCTTTTCTTTACAGCTCTTGCAGTCCTGTTTGCCTCGCATATGACTGTACTTTTGCGTAATGATACACGCCACGAATTTCGGTCTCTGGCTGCAGCCTCCCAGGTGTCATGATGAATTCCAAAAGCATTCATTGACATTTTCAGAGTGTCATTAAAGCGTTTCCTCTGGCCACCTTGGGAGCGTTTACCACAACGCAGTTCGCTGTAAAAACTTCGTTTAGGGAGCCTGTGATCTGGCATGCGAGTCAAGTGACCAGTCCAACGAATCTGATTCTTCATCAGTATAGTGTGAATACTGGGCATGGATGCTCTTTCTAGGACTTCAGTGTCTGGAGTCTTGTCTTGCCATTTAATCTTCAGTAGCTTCCTAAGGCAGACTGTGTGGAAGTGGTTTAATTTCCTAGCGTGTCGCTGATAAACAGTCCAGGATTCACAAGCATATAGCAGTGTGGATAATACAACTGCTTTGTAGACTTTTAGCTTTGTTTGCAGGCTTATTCAAGTTCTGTCCCATACATTCTTGTACAGTCTGCCAAAGGCCGCACTGGCCTTGGAGATTCTTGCATTCACTTCGTCATCAATTGTGGCAGCTTGTGACACAGTGCTGCAAAATAGGTGAATTTGTCCACAACACTTAGTCTATGATCATTCACTTTGATATTCGGCACAGTGTGATTATTCCCTGGAGCTGGCTGGTACATAACTACAGTCTTCTCCAAGTTGATATTGAGCCCAAAGTTGGCACAGGCATGTGAGAAAGCTGAAATATTATGTTGCATGTCCGCCTCTGAGTTGGCGTATAGAGCGCAATCATCAGCAAACAGGAGCTCTCTGACGGTGTCGCTGTTAATTTTGGTTTTAGCTTTCAGCCTTCTGAGATTGAACAACTTTCCATCCATACGGTAGTTGATGTCTATTCCAATGTTGTCGTTCTCGAAGGCATTCATCAACATGGCTGAAAACATGAGGCCGAACAGTGTTGGTGCCAGGACACATCCTTGCTTCACTCCATTGGTGACAGGAAAGGGTTCAGACAGTTCACCATTTTTCTGTACTCTTGCCTGCAAGCCGTCATGAAATAGCCGCACTATTTGGACAAACTTTCGTGGACAGCCATATTTTGCCGTAATCTTCCACAGTCCTTCTCTGCTGACTGTATCAAAAGCCTTGGTAAGGTCAATGAAAGTGGAGAACATTTCGCAGTTCTGTTCCTGACATTTCTCTTGCAGCTGCCTTGCAGCGAAAATCATGTCAACAGTTCCACGTTCTTTTCTGAAGCCACATTGACTCTCAGGAAGAAGACCTTGATCGAGATGGGCCGTGAGGCGATTGAGAAGAATTCTGGCGAGTATCTTCCCTGCAATTGAAAGCAAGGAGATGCCTCGGTGGTTGTCACAGGATTGGCGGTTTCCTTTACGTTTTTAGAGGTGTACTATTTTCGCGTCCTTGAAATCTTGTGGCATGGTCTCGTTCACCCATATGTTTGTAAAGACTTGGTGAAGCTGCTCTGTTAGGACCAGCCCACCTGCCTTGTATATCTCTGCTGGGATGGAGTCAGGACCAGGTGCCTTGCCGCTGGAGAGTTGCTGGATGGCTTTGTTTACTTCCACTATGGTTGGCAGGTCATCAAGTGTCTCATTGGTGGGAACTTGAGGAAGGCATTTGATGGTTTCATCATCGAAGAAGGAAGTTGCATTTAAGATTTTGCTGAAATGCTCTGCCCAGCGTTGAAGGATTTCTTTCTTATCGGTGACCAATGTTCCTCCATCTGCACTGAGGAGGGGAACTATGCCTGGTGATGTAGGACCATAGACCGCTTTCAGTGAGTCGTAGATGTTTTTCATATCATGTCTGTCAGCAAAGCCTTGAATTTCATCAGCTTTGCTGCTCAGCCAGGAGTCCCGCATGTGCCGAAGTTTCTGCTGCACTACTCTCTGAATGTTCTTGAAAGCATCTTTTTTTGATGTTGACTTCGGGTCATTCAAATGTGCCTTGAGGAGAAGATGTTTCTCGGCCAGCAATTGGTTGATGTCTTACTACTACTATTACTACTACAACTACAGTTACGTCTTCTTCTTCTTCTTCTTCTTCTTCTTCTTCTTCTTCTTCTTCTTCTTCTTCTTCTTCTTCTTCTTCTTCTTCTTCTTCTTCTTCTTCTTCTTCTACTACTACTACTACTACTACTACTACTACTACTACTACTACTACTACTACTACTTATACTAATACTACTACTACTACTACCCTATTACATCTACTGCTGTTATTGATACTACCACTGATACTACTACTACTACTACTACTACTACTACTACTACTACTACTACTACTACTACTACTACTACTACTACTACTACTACTACTACTACTACTACTTCTACTACTACTACTTCTACTACTACTACTACTACTACTACTACTACTACTACTACTACTACTACTACTACTACTACTACTAGTACTACTACTACTATTTCTATTGTATTTCCTCTTCATTTTTTTTTGTTTAGTCTTCACTTTCTTTTAATTTGCTTTTTTTTTTTAAATTTTGACCTTGGTCTTGGTTTTAAAATCCTAATTGAAATTCTATATTCAAATGACTTTGCTTATATAATAAGTATATTATAATACACTAGCTGACCCGGCCCGGCTTCGCCCAGACCCTGGAGGGGATCTATCTATCTATCAGTCTGTCTGTCTGTCTGTCTGCTTGTTTGTCTGTCTGTCTGTCTGGATGACCCGGCCCGGCTTCACCCAGTTCCTGGTGGGGAGCATCTCATTTAATTCATATAAGTAGTCATATATGCTCCCGTTCCCGACTATCTGTCTGTATGTCTGTCTGTCTGTCTGTCTGACCCGGCCCGGCTTCGCCCAGTCCCTGGTGGGGAGCATCTCATTTTATTCATATCCGTAGTCATATAAGCTCCCGTTCCCGACTATCTGTCTGTCTGTCTGTCTGTCTATCTGTCTGACCCGGCCCGGCTTCACCCAGTCCCTGGTGGGGAGCATCTTATTTAATTCATATAAGTAGTCATATAAGCTCCCGTTTCCGACTATCTGTCTGTCTGTCTATCTGTCTGAGCAGGCCCGGCTTCACCCAGTCCCTGGTGGGGAGCATCTCATTTAATTCATATAAGTAGTCATATAAGCTCCCGTTCCCGACTATCTGTCTGTCTGTCTGTCTATGTATCTGACCCGGCGTGGCTTCGCCCAGCTCCTGGCGGGGCGCGTCTCACTAAATTCACACAGTAACTTAAAAGAATGTCCTTCCACACACCATCCATTATTTTTAATGAAAACTGTTTTTAATCACCTACATGACTGTAGATAACTTCTTTAAGCATAAAAAGATGAGTTACAATGTTAAGCATTATGCATTATTTTTATGAAAACTTTGAAAATGCCTTAAAGATTATATCATTATTTATTATATCTTATATGCCTGTAAATAACTATAGGCAAAGAGTTTATAAATCTTTGAAAACCATGCAACAATATGACTATAAAGTATATAGAAATGTTATTAAAACTTATGCCCCTTGAAATAACTTTTCTAGAGTTAAGTCCCCTTGCTATATAGAAATTATAATGAAAAATGAAATATTAAATTTTAGTAAGTAAGTAGCCGAAAAAAAAACTAAAAAACTATGACAGAAAGTTGCACAGGAATGAAAGGAAAACGTGTAGAAAATTTCATCTCAATCAGATGGACCGTTCGCGAACGCATAAAGAACGGACGGAAATACATACATCGTGTTTTATATATATAGATTAGTTAGACGCCACGAAGGAACATAGTTTCGGAAAGGATTACCAGCACAATGGACAAAAGGATGTGGATATACATGATGACTAACGCACCACGACATGGACTATAAGAAGAAGATATTATTATAACTACAGTATACCAATTACCGTGACAAACAAAAATATACTCTTTACTTTAACTTAAGTTCTAATTTTACCTGTTAATTCATGTGAACCTGTAACATAGTAAATTAGGAAAGTAAGCAATGTTGTAGCTACAATCAGCCACAAACTTCTGAAATGTAATCAAATATCTTCGACCGGTTCTCCGGGTTATAGTCATATTTCAAATACAGGGTGTGTGTAAAGTCTCACTACACTGTGTATGTAGAACTAATGAGAAAAATTCTTTCTTCCGTTGATAACACCATTCTGTTTGGACTGCAAAATGTTACACCAGCAGATGACAGCCATTCGCTGCGTGTTGCTTCACGATGGACTGTGAAGCTCATTTTTTGATGACATTATGTACCTCATTTTTCAAATTTGTTCTACATACAAAGTGTAGTGAGATTTTATAAACACCCGGTACTTTCCACATCATTCTCATTATAAAATACTGGAAAGAGTCTCGATGCTTCACTAGTTCTTCTGCCTTTCGTACTTTCATTCCCAGGGTGTCTTTTACGTCTTAAGTACACGTCGTTCTGTGGACGCCTGCCTCTTCTTCTAGACCCATGCCTTCTTTTACTGTTGTAAAAAATTAATTGGCTATGGACTTAGAAATCTCTGTCACTACGTTTAATATGAGCAGGCCGTACTAAACAATCGGTTATGATGCATGCGAGTGTTTATCAAAACCATCATATTAATCATGTTCCATGCCGATAAGTGTGGACTGTCGTGGTTAGCAATCTTCCACGTTCAACATTCTATTTCACGTAATACCAGTCAGGGGGGGGGGGGACATGTTCCCATGAACTTAAATATATACCCATTTATATAACTAAATACATACCCATCTGCATACCCAAATACATGCCCAACTATACACTAAATACATGCCCAAAATATATTCCAGAATATATACCCATATATATATATATATATATATATATATATATATATATATATATATATATATATATATATATATATATATATATATATATATATATATATATATATTCATTCATTAATTCAGTAGCATGTCCTTTGCAGAACCTCGCTCCCATAACAACCTTCCGGAAAACCTCTCGATCATAAGCAAGATGTCCAGCGTCTGGTACACACATCTGGAGATCATCCGCCACATCCTGCACCCATCTTCTCATTGGCCTTTCCCTTCCTCTCTTCCCAGGCATATACCCTTCCATTAGTTTTCTCTCCAAACCTTCGTGACGTGTCAAGTGACCAAAATATTTCAATTTTCTTTGTTTTATCGTCTTTAATAGCCACGTTTATGCATTGTTCAGCTTGTTTAGTAAGTGTCCAGGTCTCACATGCGTATGTTGCAATGGGAAAGATGCATGCTCTTAAAAATCTAATTTTTGTAGTTCTGTCTGTCCCACTCCATAATTTATTCAGCTGTTCTAGTCTTTGAAGAGCAATTGATAGTCGCCGTTTAATTTCTTTCATTGTGTCACCGTTGTTGGTAATCAATGACCCAAGATATTCAAAATTTTCCACCACCACCATTATCTTTGTTTTTGCTATGTTAAGATATAAGTTGTGATTTTCACTATTCAATTGGGTTGAAACTATTAGTTTTTCTATGCCATTCTGTGTTGTAGATAGTAATACTGTATCATCAGCATATCGAATCTCCGGTATGTCATGACCGCCGATATGTAGGGCATCATATAGCTCCCTGTTTATATCATCTCTTACATTTCTCATTCTATTTTCGGCGTACAGGTTAAACAAATAGGGTGACAGCACGCAGCCCTGACGGACCCCTTCCTTGATGTCAAACCAATCTGATACCTCGCCATCTATTCTAACTGCTGCTTGTTGGTCTAGATAGAGCATTTTTATGAGTTGTACTACATGTGATGGAAAGCCTTTGTGTCAGGTCTTAGTCATATATGACTGAGCTACCGTATAACAATAGACGGTACTACCTGCTTTCTGTCAGCGCCAAACGTTGGGCGGCGCTTACCAAATCCGACAGCCCACATTGTGCCAACGGCTTCGGGCGGAAGAGCGCAATTGGGAGGGTACAAACCTTACCCTGGTGCGAGGAAATGCAAGCTAAAGACAAAATGTCATGGCAGGGCAGACCAGGCCCTAAGCCTTGGTTGACAGCTGGTCTAGGATCGAAGCTCCGACAGGCGGACAGTTAGAGCATTGCTTTGCTGATCCGGCAGCTTCTGCAGCTTGTCTTGTTCCAGATGTAGGGGTGTTACCTTTCCTCTGGAGTGAACTAGGCAGGCCGAGTAAGGGATGATGCTGCATGGGCAACACATGATCTCTATATTTTAGCCCAGGCTTTGTGCTATGGAGAGGTGTGACTCTATTTTAAAAACTATCGTCTGTCAAGACGGCAATTGGATTTCAAAGATTCAAGCATCATAACACTGTACAAGAACAAGGGCGATCGGAGCGACTGCAACAACTATAGAGGTATCTCACTTCTGTGTATTGTTGGAAAAATATTTGCCAGAATTGTTCTGCGCAGACTTCAAGTCCTAAGAGATCAAATCTACCCCGAATCACAGTGTGGCTTTCGACAGAACCGGTCTACCATTGATATGATATTCTCATTGCGACAAATGCAAGAAAAATGCCGTGAACAGAATCAACCACTGTTTATTGCCTTCATCGACCTCACAAAGGCATTTGATTTGGTCAGTCGTGAGGGTCTATTCAAGGCACTAAAGAAGATTGGCTGCCCACCAACTCTTCTGTCCATTGTGGAATCGTTCCACACAGGCATGAAGGGTATAATCAAGTTTGATGGTGCAACTTCTGAAGAATTTGAAATCAAGAGTGGAGTTAAGCAAGGTTGTGTACTAGCTCCCACCCTCTTTTGAATATACTTTTCACTTCTACTGAAATATGCCTTTCGTGATCAGGATGGTGGTATATACATTCACTCACGCTCAGATGGCGGCCTTTCCAATGCTCAAAGATTGAAGGCCAATACCAAAATTAGGAGGGTACTGATCAGAGAGTTGCTTTTTTGCAGATGATGCTGCAGTTACGACCCACTCTGAGGAAGAATTGCAATGTCTACTATCTGCATTCTCCAATGCTTGTTCTGAATTTGGTTTAACAATTAGCAAAAAGAAGACACAGATTATGTCACAAGGTGCACATGAGGTACCATCAATCTTTATTGACGACGCTGAACTAGAGATGGTAGACCATTTTACATATCTAGGATCAGTGGTAAATAGTAAATTATCCCTAGATCAGGAAATCAACATCTGGATTGGTAAGGCAGCAACAACAATGAACAGGTACAGAACAGATTTGAAATATTGTCTGATCTAGAGATATTATTCCAGGATGTGGATGATCAATGGGAAACGTTGAAGAATTCAATCAATGTGGCTGCAGAAATAACTATTCCAAAATTAAAGAAGGTGAGTCGTAAGAAATGGACGACTGAAGAAATTTTACACCTCATGGGAACAAGAAGACTCAACAAAATAATTCAGTCAAATATGAAGAAATCCACAGACAAGTCAGAATATTATGTAAGTAGGCAAAAGAATCATGGCTTGAGGAAAAGTTCTTAGAAATTGAAAACCAACACAACAGTCAAAATACCAAATTCGTGCACAAAAGAATTCAGGAACTTACTAATAAAAGAACAAATACATCAACAGGGTGTCTAAAAACTAAAGATGCCAAAATCATAATAGAAAAAGAGCAGATTCTACATGTATGCACAGATTATGTGAAACACCTTTATGATGATAACAGAGACGAACAGTATGATATTAGATTTAATAATGAAGGACCGCCAATTTTGGAGATGGAGGTTCGAAATGTTCTTAAGCATATGAAAGCTGGCAAGGCCCCCGATGCAGATAACATCACAACAGAAATGATTAAAGCTTTAGAAGAATTTGGACTAGAGCAAGTCACCAGACTGATGAACACATTATATGATACTGGAGATATCCATCCATCCATCATGTGCCATGCCGGTAAGCGTGGGCGGTCATGTTCTGCCATCTCACTCGATCACCAGAGTCGTGGATCAGCTCCGTGTTTCTGTCTCGACCATGCCACAAGGCCAAGCCATCCATGTACTTGCTTCTAGGTCTTCCCCTTGGTCTGTTCCCCTCGATCTTACCAGTTGTCACCAAATTCTCCAATCCATTTCTTCTCATAACATGCCCAAAAAATTTTGACTGTCTACGTCTAATTTCTCTAATCAATTTACGATCTTCATTTGTTTCTTGAAGGACTTCTTCATTGGTCTTTCTGGCTGTCCATGGTATTCTTTGCATTTTCCTCAGAAACCACATCTCTACAGCCATCAGATGTTTCTCAGCCTGACTGCTCATTGTCCACGCTTCACATCCATACAAAAGTACAGGTTCAATGTAGCATCTCAACACTCTTTTTCTCGTTTCAATTGACATCTTTTTATTGGTCAATATGTTTTTCATCTTGCTAAAGGCTACTTTTGCCATGGCGATTCTTGTTCTAATCTCTTCAAGGCATCTCCCATCAGATGTTATTACTGTTCCGAGATAATTGTACCTGCTCACTTGTTGAAGAATATTCCCATTTACTTGTATATTACATTGTGGTATTTCGTCCTTCCTAGTGACGACCATAATCTGTGTCTTTTTACAATTTAATTCTAACCCTAGTTGTTCACTGTGTGTAACAATCGCATCTACTAAATTTTGCAGGTCCTGTTCATTGTCTGCAATCAAGACTGTATCATCTGCATATCTAATGTTATTGATGCATCGTCCCCCAATGTTGATTCCTTCCATATCTTCAATATTTCTGAAAATACTTTCACTGTACAGGGAAAACAGATCTGGAGACATTACACATCCCTGTCTCACACCCCTTTTAATAGGCTGATATTGGCTTACTTCATTATCAACTCTTATGGCAGCTTGTTGTTTCCAATATATGTTTTTTACAAGTCTAAGATCTTTTCCATCAATTTGTAGATCTTCAAGCATCCTTATCATGTTGACATGTCTCACTTTATCAAAAGCCTTTGTGTAGTCAATAAAGCAAAGGTGTAGATCTTTGTTTACTTCTATAGAACGTTCGATTATGTTTCTCAGTATATACACAGCATTTACTGTACCCTTGCCTTCCACAAACCCACATTGTTCTTCTCCTATTTCAGGTTGTATTTTCCTCCTAACTCTTTGCATGATAATTCTTAGCAAAATCTTCGTGATGTGACTCATTATACTAATTGTTCGATGTTGATCACATTCCAAGGCTCCTGATTTCTTTGGGATTGCAATAAATACAGAATTACATAACTCCTGAGGTATATTTCCAGTATCATATATTGTATTAAGCAGACTGGTAACTTGATCTATTCCAAATTCTTCTAAAGCATTAATCATTTCTGTTGTGACGCTGTCTGATCCGGGGGTCTTGCCAGATTTCATATGGTTAAGAGCATTCTGAACCTCCATCTTCAAAATTGCTGGTCCTTCATTATTATTTTGAACATCATACTGTTCGTCTCTGTTATCGTCATACAGGTTTTTCACGTAATCTGACCATTCATGTAATATCTGATCTTTTTCTATTATGACTCTTCCATCTTTTGTCTTTAGGCAGCCTGCTGATGTACGTGTTCTTTGATTAGTAAGCTCCTGAATTCTTTTGTGCATTAGTTTCGCATTGTTAATGTTGTGTTGTTTTTCAATTTCTCTGCAATTTTTCTCAAGCCATGTTTCTTTTGCCTCCTTACATAAGGTTCTCACTTTTCTGTGAATTTCTTCATATTTGGCAGGATTATTTTTGTTCTGTCTTCTTGTTTCCATTAGTTGTAAAATTTCTTCAGTCATCCATGTCTTACGGCCCACTTTCTTTACTTTTGGAATAGTTTTTTCTGCTGCGCAACTGATTGAATTCTTCATCGTTTCCCATTGATCATCTACATCTTGAAACAGGATCTCTAGATCAGACAATATATCAAATTTGTTCTTTACTTCTATGTTAAAATTATCTTGTATTTCTTTGTCAGTTTTCAATTTGCACAAGTCATATTTAGGGTTTCCTGCTGTATACTTGACTTTCTTTAACTTTACCCTCAATGTGCCTGTAATTAATCTGTGATCACTGTAACAGTCTGCATTTGGAACTGTTTTTACGACTGTTAACGCATTTCGAAACCTTTTGCTAATCAGGATGTAATCTATCTGGTTTTTAATCCTGCTGTCTGGACTCCTCCATGTCCATAATCTTCTAGGATGCTGTTTAAACCAGGTGTTTCCTACAACCATTTCTTGTTCTTTTGCCCATTCTACAAGTCTGTATCCTCTTTCATTTCTCTCTCCCAAACCATGGTTGCCTACACTGCATCCATCGCCTTGCTGTCCTATTTTTGCGTTGAAATCACCCATTATGATATTTATTTCTGATTTTTTGCAGTTCTTCAAAGCAGACTCCACATCATTATAAAATTCCTCTATGCTTTCTTCACTGCTTTCACTTGTTGGGGCATATACTTGAATGACATTTATTTTAAAAGGTCTTCCGTTTAATTTTACTAATAGGACTCTGTCTGACACAGCATGATATCCTTTGACAGAATTTGATGTTTGCTTATCTATTATAATGGCTACACCTCTTTGCTGTTCTTCTCCCCCAGAGTAAATAATCTTACAATCCTCTCCTGTCCTTATCCCTGCTCCTTTCCATCTCGTTTCCGATACTCCTAATATGTTAATCTTCTCTCTCCCCATTTCTTTTTTGATGTTTTCTAATTTTCCATCTGCATTCATTGTAGATGAACTGGAGATATACCTCCTGAATTATGTAACTCTGTATTTATTGCAATCCCAAAGAAATCAGGAACCTTGGAATGTGATCAACATAGAACAATTAGTATAATGAGTCACATCACAAAGATTTTGCTAAGAATTATCATGCAAAGAGTGAGGAAGAAGATAAAACCTGAAATAGGGGAAGAACAATGTGGGTTTGTAGAAGGAAAGGGTACAGTAAATGCTGCTTATATGCTGCGAACAGTTATTGAACGTGCTGTAGAAGTAAACAAAGATATACATCTTTGCTTTATTGACTATACAAAGGTTTTTGATAGAGTTAGACATGTCAACATGGTGGATATGCTTGCAGATCTACAAATTGATGGGAAAGACATTAGACTTATAAAAAGCATATATTGGAAACAACAAGCTGCAATAAGGATTGATAATGAAGTGGGACAGTATCAGCTAATTAAAAGAGGTGTTAGGCAGGGATGTGTGATGTCTCCAGATCTTTTTTCCCTATACAGTGAAAATATTTTCAGAAATGTAGAGGATATAAATGGAATCAGCATTGGAGGACGAAACATCAATAACATTAGATATGCAGATGATACAGTATTAATTGCAGACAATGCGCAGGACCTGCAACAATTAGTCGATGCGGTTGTTGTACACAGTGAGCAACTGGGGTTAGAATTAAATTGTAAAAAGACACAGGTTATGGTAGTCACTAGGAAGGAACAAGTGCCACAATGTAATATACAAGTAAATGGAAATATTATTCAACAAGTGAATCGGTACAATTATCTTGGAACAGTCATAACATCTGATGGGAGATGCCTTGAAGAGATTAGAACAAAAATCGCCATGGCGAAAGTAGCCTTTAGCAAGATGAAAAACATTCTGACCAATAAAAGGATGTCAATTGAAACGAGAAAAAGAGTGTTGAGGAGATACATAGAGCCTGTTCTTTTGTATGGATGTGAAACTTGGACAATGGGCAGTCAAGCTGAAAAACATCTGATGGCTGCAGAAATGTGGTTTCTGAGGGAAATGCAAAGAATACCATGGACAGACAGAAAAACCAATGACCATGTACTACAGGAGACAAATGAACATCGTAAACTGATTAGAGAAATTAGAAGTAGACAGTCAAAATTTTTTGGACATGTTATGAGAAGAAATGGATTGGAGAACTTGGTGACAACTGGCAAGATCGAAGGAAACAGACCAAGAGGCAGACCGAGAGGAAAATACCTGGATGGCTTGGCCACATGGCATGGACGATACAGGAACACTGAGCTGATCCACGACACTGGTGATCGAGTGAAATGGTGAGTCATGACCGCCCACGCTTTCCGGCATGGCACATGATTGATTGATTGACACAGTCAAATGCGTTTGAATAATCCACAAAACATGAGAATAGGTTTACATTAAATTCTCTGCACTTCTCTATTATTAAACGCATGTTGAATATGTGATCTCTTGTTCCTCTTCCTTGTCTAAATCCAGCTTGAACCACGTTAATCTCTCCTTCCATTTTCTTACAAAGTCTTCCCATTATGACGTTTAGTAGAATTTTACTTGCATGACTGATCAGGGCAGCAGTTCTATAGTTGGTGCATAATTTCAGGTTGCCCTGTTTTGGTATTGGAATGAAGATAGTTCTCTTCGAATCTTTTGGCCATATACCATATTTACAAATCTTTGTACATAATGCATGATAGTGTATATATACATATGTGTATATATATATATATATATATACTCAAATATATACCCGCATACGAATCATCTGTGCGACTTCTGAAATGGACCATCCAATGTGGCGTCCATGAATGCAGAACTAGCAGAAACAGGTATTTAATGGTGATTGTAATGATCATCGAATATACAGATAATTGAAAATTCGAATTCAAGCTTTGGAGATGTCGATTTACTGAGGATAGGTCGCATTTCATTGAAATAAAAAAGGTAACTTAATACAGGTGTCTCATAGGGAGGCAGGGATGAGTTGTTCAAAGAAATAAAACAAGAAGAAAGTTAAATATGTTGACCAATGTAAAATACACATCACTTTTGTTAATTACCATTCCATAGGGAAGAGCTAGAGACATGCTATCTGGGGGTAGACAGCGATACACATGGGAAGATAACATCAAGAGACTGACCATCAGCAGTCTGTCAGATTATTCAGTCAGGTCGAGAGACAAAGCGTTTTGGAGATTCAATGGAAATCCGCTGCAATCAATCTTCACTGGGGAGACAGTACTTAATTAATTGATTGACTGATTGACAAATAAGTTATAACTAACATATACTTACTCGTTATAATTTTCGACGGACCTAACATTGAAATGAAAGAATATATGGATTGAATTATGCATTACAATCATACATGAAACGGTGCAATCATGTATAGTTTTACAATTACTTTTTATTGGTCAGGAAGCTTCCGCGGGCATTAGCACGCTTGCCAGTCGGCCCTGAGTTCGTGGGTTTGAATCCCAACCGAGGCAGTACTTTTTTTTAAACATTATCTTGAACTTAAGATTGTAATATTTCATTGAAGAGGACGCCAAACACACTGCAATCATGCAATCGCATTTCCAGGGATGGAGTTCCGCCGGGATAAGTAGACCCTTCTTCTGGTACTCACTAAACCTAGTGGTTTCAAGAGTTGCTGAAGGCTGTGGACGTAGTTCAAAGCCATGTGGACCAGGAAGGCAAGTGTAAACTACCACATTATGCTTCACAGGGCACTCAAATTACTAGGGAAATATATTAATATGAGGTATGGACCATTTAGAAATACCTAAACATGGACATTTTGTGTTCAGTTTCTAATAAAAAGAATCGTAGAATTTCGTAGTTCAAGAAGAATTCTACAAGATCCGAACATCAAAGAAAGATTTCTCATACACAGTATCATGTCTCGGATATTAAAGTATTTGGTCATATTAAACGTCATAGAGGTTTGCAAAGAACAGCTATGGAAGACATACGTCCTGGAAGAATAGACAAAGACCTACAGCACGAAGAGGGACACGAGGCATTTCAGTCAACTTCAGCATGCGGGTGCATGAGGCAGGAGAAATGAGTAGAGATCGAAAGGCTTTTCGAGGCGTCTGGTGAGAATGTTATTAAGCAAACTCCTTGATACATGATATTGAACTCCGCCTAGTAGACTCCTGTCTAACACTGGTACCATTAAATGCCCTAGAAAGTAAAGGCAGTTGGAATGATGTTGAGATTACTCACCTACCACAACCCCTGCGCTACCTAGAATATATATAACAAATAAATAAAAGGAGAGAATTAGTTAACCTCAGCACAAAGAAATGTTAGTTCACTATATGCTCGGCATCTCGCTTGGTGCTATGGCGAAACAGTTACGGACGCAAATCGCAATCCCGCATACCGCGTTCGAAATACATCTGCGGGCGATTTAAATAGACTGCCTTACGCTGGATTCATATAGGATTGTGTGGGAATCGTTCAGAAAGCAATAGAAAACTATTAAACATAAACTTGCCAAGAATTCACAAAATCCTTCAATGTGTAGCGGCTGAGGACACTTGTTCTATGATGACTCACTAGTCTTCTTTTTCCCCTAGCATAGCGTTGGTGTCTGCCCTCACCTCTTTTGATTTGACGTTCTTACAGACTTGTTTGTCTGCTTCTGCGGGGACGTTCAGTATATAAGTCAGGTCCCATGCTCGTCCGTTTGTAAATGTAGTCCCGTTCTCATGTATGTCATTATCTGGTTCATCTTTACATATATCAGTGTGGAATAGCACAAACATTAAAGTTATGTTCAGTCAGTCATGCTAGACTAGTTCAGAGACTCAACCCTCTATCTTCGAGCCTCGGTGGATTCTTATAATGAGAATTATAAATGCACATGGTGTATTCCAGAATATATATATATATAAGAGTAACTAACGACGACTGTCTGAAACAGGCTAATGAAACTAGAACATTATATACAACAAGAAGACAGAGACAAACATCTTTCTTCGGTCACGTGATGAGAAGAGAGGCATTGGAGAACATCGTACAACTGGAAAGATCGAAGGGAAGAGAGGCAGAGGCAGACCAAGAAAAATTATGCTGGATGGATTGAGACGGTGGCATGGAGGAATATCAGCAGCAGAGTTGATCCAGAAAACCAAAGACCGAGATCTGTGGAGAGCCATGAACGCATACGCCAGCCGGCACGGAACTTGATGATATATATATATATATATATATATATATATATATATATATATATATATATATAAGAGAGAGAGAGCGAGAGAGAGAGAGAGAGAGAGAGAGAGAGAGAGAGAGAGAGAGAGAGAGAGAGAGAGAGATAAAACCGCTGTTTAGGACACACGCTTAGAAAACATGTTACTAGTAACCTATTTTAAAACTATATAGTTGTTTTTTCTCTGGAACCCACAGAACGAAACAAACTGGAGGAGATTTAACAACACATGGAGAAAACAATTAGAGATTAATCAAATGGGGAGCACATGAAAAGACCTGCAGAAGAAAGCAAATAAATAAATGGAGAGCATCGGATGAGTTGATTGGAT
Source organism: Cepaea hortensis (assembly GCA_963921405.1). Taxonomy (NCBI): domain Eukaryota; kingdom Metazoa; phylum Mollusca; class Gastropoda; order Stylommatophora; family Helicidae; genus Cepaea; species Cepaea hortensis. Next base: position 206,463,209 of record OY992876.1, read on the forward strand.
GCTTATTCTCCATTGGGAAATAAAAGGTTGAAAAAGCACGTTACACGAAGATAAAATGTGTCGTGTATTGTAACAATTGGGTACATAATGAATAAAGAAACCAGGAAATGACAACTAGAAAGGATTCTTGATAGACTTTCTGCGATTCTTGGAAAATAATCAGTATATGAATTAATGCATGTTGTTGCAGATTGTGAGATGTGGGGACGAATGCTAGCTTTTGCTGTTTCGTATGGTACTTCGTGATGATAATGATGATGATGATGATGATGATGATGATGGTGATGATGATGATGATGATGATGATGATGATGATGATGATGATGATGTGATGATGATGATGATGATGATGGTACTGATGGTGGTGGTACAGATGTGTACTTACCAATGTGAACATTTCCAGAACTATCCCCTAATTTAAAAAATGAATAAATACATTGAATATATGCCAATTGTTGACCCTCTCTTCCTCTGTGATATCATTATATTAAGTGAGGTGTATTCAAGATAAAATGTCAGCCTCAACCTTGACTAAACGTTTGTAGCATCATTGTGCTATGTGTGGCGGATTCAGAGTATTATGTCAGCCTCAACCTTGACTTTACCTTTGTAGTTTTTGGTGTTATGTGTGGTGAAATGAAGATATAATGGTAGCCTTAACCGTGTCTAGACATATGTAATACTATTGTGTTATGCGTGGTGGATTCAAAGAATGTCAGCCTTAACCTCGACTAGACGTATGCATGATCAGTGTGGTATGCGTGGTGGCTTCAATGTATAATGACAGCCTCAACCTCGGGTAAACCTCTGTAGTCGTCGTTGACACCTTGCAGTCTTGACAGACCAAAGTATGTGAGTGGAATGTGGCCAATATTCCATCACAATGTCTGGGCAGAGCTTCAGAGGAACATGTGGCGCCCAAACGACATGACCCCTCTCTCGGCCTAACCTTGTGTATTCCAGAGGAATGGGTAACCAATACGTCTGGCACAAGGTAGGCTGCAGACGCTGGCGGCTCAGCGTCAATCCACCGAGACCTCACCACCACGAGCCGGTGGCGAGTTATGGCCAGACTCTGACACCCAAGGGACCCGTCTTAGAGGCGTTCAGCCAAATCCCACAGGTGAGGGCCTCGTACGATCCCGCACCATGAGGGCGCGCACATCTGTCGATCACAAGTGTCCGGACCTGTGTAAAGCGTGCGCTATCGTCAGACTTTCCACCTGACTTTAGGCGGACCCCGCGACCAGCGGGAATAGGCCCGCCAGAGCTACCGCATGAGATATTGCCTGTCTATTTGCAAGCAAATCCCCCATCCTTCCACCGCTTGACTGAATAAGTAAAGAAAAACCTCTGTAGTATCATGGTGTTATGTGTAGTGGATTCAATAGCAGCCACAACTTCGTCTTCACCTCTGTAGTATTAATGTCGTGGATTCAATGGCAGCAACGCCTTCGTCTTCACATATGTAGTATTAATGTGGTGGATTCAGTAACAGCCACAACTTCGTCTCCACCTCTGTAGTATCAGCGTGGTGGATTCAAGATATAATGTCAGCTTCCTAATGGATTCGACCCGTTGCAAATTCTGCTGTTTAATTTTACAAAATAAAGCTGTTGTGCTAAAACGCTTGGTATAACAAATGAGGCTGCTCGAAAGTCGCTACAAGTTTATCATTATCCACACAGAAAGCTTCATATAAATAAAGAAATCCCATATTAAGTAATAAATGTGATCGCTATGCCATTCCAGCATTTCTAGAACGAAGTAAGTAAGCAGAATAATCTTCTTACACGCATCAAAGCGCATATTGCATAACGTGCTACACCATTATTTTTCCTAAACCGATCAGCACTCGGCGAGTCATGTAGTCAGTATCACACAGGCCGTCTTTACTTCCCATGAAATTCCCTGACACTTATTTTATACGGAGTCGACCTGAGAGCCCAGTCAAATATAACAAATTCGATCCGTTCCTTTGAAAATCGAACCCATAACAATCGAACAGGCAGACGAGCGTCTTGGCGCGACAGTTCCGTGGCTGCCATCTCTCGAAACAGCGTGTATTGGCATAAGCTGGGCTATTTAATTTTAAGTCCATCTGATCAGTGACATTACATTACTACTAGGCGACTTCAAATGTAAACCTTCATAGTGTGGGGAAAAAACAATTACAATAACCGTACCATTGTCTTGTACCAATACTCTTGTTAAGGCTGTCAAGAATGTTAAACACATGATATCGCCGCACCTTTGACATGCACCAACGAGGAACAGCATTCTGTTATCTTTTTTTTTTTTTTATCATTGAAGGGGTGAAACCTAAAGAGATTTATTGGCGAATGAAGGCCCAATGTGGTTATACATGCCTGTCAGTCCAGCAAATGTATGAGGGGAGTAGGAAGTTTCAAAACGTGTCGGTCCGGTGAAGAGGTAAGAAGATAGCGCATGAGCTGTTACACACACGACGACGATAGATTTTTGTTTTCTACAGGAATACAAGCAGTGTATCCGCGCTGGAGGACTTGCATTGAATGTAGTGGTTACTATATCGAAAAATGATGTATTTGTTCTTTACTTTTTCATAACACACAAACACACATGCGCGCACACACACACACACACACACACACACACACACACAGACACACTCACACACCCACTCATACACACACACACACCCACACACACACGCACGCACACACGCACGCACGCACGCACGCGCGCACACACACACAACACAGACACACGCACGCACACAGACACACATAAGATGTTAATTGTTCGATTAAAGCGTCCTCGTATAACTAACTACACATCACCCGTGGTTTATTCGTAGTTGTCATGCGTCAAAATAGGTTCTATACAACATGCCAGTACTCTCTTTCATACACTCAATAATAGTGACTTAATGTATACTATTAATTTATAATATTCTTCAATATACTTTTCATGTTCCTACATTTTGTTGCCCTATTCTGCTCTTAATGACTGTCAGGCATCTTTCATCTCATGTTAAGACAGCACGAGATAATTGCATTTATTATCGTGGTAAAGAAGTATCCCTTCTTTTGTTACATCTCATTATGGTAATGCTTAGGATAATCACCATATTATCGTGCCTTGTTTGCTCTTTAGTGTTGCTTCTTTCTGTAAACCCGTCATTATTTCCTGATATTTCCTGATATATAAGAACAGTTCTATTTTAGCAATCTTTTTAACAACAATTTCCAACAGTTGTACATCGTTTGAATTTTCAGCAATCACTAAAGTGTTTCTTGCAGCGCTGGGCGTGCTATTGGTGCACGATCAGAAATATTGAAAGGCAGAGAGTGACAAGAAGATTGGGCCGACGCTCGGTGCTCCCAGGAAATTCCAGAGGGACACGTAATCTTGCAACTGGTGCCATTTGTATTGGGACACTTCGCTGGTTACTGAAGATGAAGGCAATGTGCCTATGGGAAGGTTGCGAGGGACACTTCGCTGGTTACTGAAGATGAAGGCAATGTGCCTATGGGAAGGTTGCGAGGGACACTTCGCTGGTTACTGAAGATGAAGGCAATGTGCCTATGGGAAGATGAAGGCAATGTGCCTATGGGAAGGTTGCGAGGGACACTTCGCTGGTTACTGAAGATGGAGGCAATGTGCCTATGGGAAGGTTGCGAGGGACACTTCGCTGGCTACTGAAGATGAAGGCAATGTGCCTATGGGAAGATGAAGGCAATGTGCCTATGGGAAGGTTGCGAGTGCTGTGCAGACGGTTCGTGGCCAAGTTCAACTCATAAACTCCAACTAGAGCAGTGGTTCTCAACCGGTGGGTAATTCCCCTCCCCCCCCCCCCCAGTGAGGAATTTTAGGGTTTCCATTGGGTGGGGGAATTAAGATTATTTCAAGATCGCGTTAATACAAGAACTGATTACTTGATATTGTTTTTCCCTTCATACTTTACGGTTTTGTATGTCCTCACCCTTCTAAAATTCATTTTATAAAGTAAGTAGACCCACAAATCACGTTTGTTATGTGGACGTCTAGACTTGTTTTACTATGTGCTATTAAATTTAGCTTTCATTATTACGTATACTGTATAGGGCGGTGGGGGAAATTTTTAGGTAGAATACGAAAGGGGGGAATGACGTTCAGAAAATACGATGTAGGGGGGCACGGGCCACATTTTTAGGTAGAAATTACGAAAGGTGGGGGGGGGGGGGGGAAATGACGTTCTGAAAATATGGTGAAGGGGGGAATGGACCAAAAAAAGGTTGAGTACCACTGAACTAGAACATGCCTTCATTATTATTCTCGAAACCTCTAGAATCTGTACTAAGCCATGTGTGTACTTCATGAGCTTTTTCATCGATAGATGGACACAAAATCACGCTGATGAGATGTAGGGCAAAGGTTTACCTGTAGATACCACGACCATGGCGTGGTTGAGAGGTTACCGTGTCCTCATCAGGCTTTTTAGGTACGGAGTTCGACTCCTGTATAGCACATGTGTCAAATTCAAGGCCCGCGGGCCACATCAGGCCCGGCGTACAATCATATCAGGCCCGAGAGGTCTCAACCGACGTACAAATATGTTCGGCCCGAGAGATAAGTTTAAGCAAAAATATTTTAATTGCCACGATATAAAGTGCAAATCAAATTCCCTAATTAGCAGCCTTGTCGAATGATAGACTACCTGAGAGCGTTTTCGCTTCGATCGGAATAAGCGAAAATAAAAGTTGTGTAGTGAGTGGATTTTCGATGTTATAGTGACCTAGCAACGTTCAGTTGCTCGTTTTGGATTGGCGCATAAGAAATGAAAGTAGTGTAGTGCCCGGATATTACATCACTTTTTCCCGCTGCGACTAACCTGGTATCAATCACACGTTTGTCGGTAGATGCACATCTGTCTTTTTTTTTTTTTAATCTTTAAAATGACCAAGAGAAAAATTCATCCTGAAAACAGAGCCTTTTAAAGCCGTTGGGAGGCTGAATACATGTTTACTGATATTGACGGTACATCTGTGTGTCTAATTTGTGGAAATAATGTGGCTGTGATCAAAGAATATAATCTGAGACGGCACTATGAGACCAAACATCAAAATAAGTTAAATAGTCTGAATGCAGAGCAGAAGCTACAGAAGGTAGAAGAATTGAAGAGGCATCTAACATCACATCAGATGTTTTTCACCAAACAAAACCACAAACTGAAGCTGCTGTGAAGCAAGTTTTCTTGTATAGGACGAGAACGCAAAATCATACCGACCATTTTCAGAAGGAGAGTTTCTGAAGCTCTGCATTTAGAAAGTGTGTGGCGTCTTGTGCTCAGACAAAAAGCAGGTGTGTGCAAAGGTAAGTCTTAGCAGAAATACGGTTGTTGATCGGGTTTGTGAGATCACAACTGATCGAAAAAGGCAAAGACTTTGTTTCATTCTCCCTTGCTGTCAATGAAAGTAATGACACGACTGACACTGTACAGCTCGCTATCTTCATCCGTGGAGTTGACTCTAGTTTGAATGTTAGGGTAGAAATACTGGACACGAAATCCATGCATGGGACAACGACAGGTAATGACATTTTTGACAACGTATGTCAAAGTTTAACCAACATGAACCTGCCTTGGGACAAACTCGTTGGACTGACAACAGATGGAGCACCGGCGATGTGTGGCGAAAATATAGTGGACTACTTGTAAGGATGCGTGTTAAAGATGCAGGAGAACTGTACTGGTGACTTGATAGCATATCTCTACATCATACACCAAAGATCGCTGTGTGGTGAAGTCCTCAACATGGAAGATGTAATGAGCACTTTAACACAAGCAGTCAACTTTATTAGAGCCAAAGGTTAAAATCACTGCCAATTTCAGTCTTGTTGGCAGGAAATAGAGTCGGCTTTCGGCGACATGCCTTATCATACAGAGGTGCGGTGGCTAAGTCAGCGAAAGGTTCTCAGTAGATTTTTCCAGATAATCGAGGAAATCTGCCAATTCATGGACAGTAAAGGCAAGGATTCCACAGTTTTTTCGGGATAAAAAGTGGAAAGTGAGTTGGTGATTCTGTCTGATATAACCACCTATCTCAATGACTTGAACCTGCAGCTCCAGAGACGTGATCCCTTTATCACTGATATGCATGATGCAGTGAAGGAATTTCAAGTGAAGCTGCGCTTATGGGAGACACAAATGCACCAATGCAACCTGTCTTAATTTCCTTGTTGCCAAGCACTGTTAAACCATGTCAACGCTATGCTGTTTCACAATGCACACTTTGCTGAATAAACTTAGGTTACTTCTCGCCGAGTTCGCACGGCGCTTTAGTGACTTTGAAGCACAGAAATGTAATTGTGAGCTGTTTCGTAATCCATTTGCCATAGATGTGGAAACTGCACCTGTAAATTTGCAGATGGGGTTATTAGAGCTGTAGTGTAATCGGACACAAAAGGCAAAGTACGACATCATGGGGTTTTCACAGTTCACTCGTTTCATTCCTGAACCTGAAGGGATGCCCCGTCTTCGTTTATATGCGTCAGCTGTGAGCAAGTTTGCTTGCACATATCTGTGTGAGTAGCTGTTTTCTGTGATGAAGATTAACAAAACATAACACAGGAGTCGTCTCACTGATGAACACTTGCAGTCCATCAGGAGAATCTCAATGACACAGAACATTACTCCCAACATAAATGAACTTGTAGCCAAGAGAAATGCCAAACATCGTGCTCTGGCAAATAGATATAAGAGTGAAAATGTGTATAACAATGATCTTTTATTATTAAAACGTTTTCTTTTTAAATTTGTATTAATGTTTAAAACATGTTTAATTTTCGGCTTATTGAATGTTTATCCTATCCTATTCGGCCCGCAACTTTACGTATGATTTGAGTCTTGGCCCTCTGAGCGATTGAGATTGACACCCCTGCTTATAGGGGAGAACCATTGACATCTAATGATGTCACATATCTGCAGGGAAGCAGAAGTCGCAGTGATATCTAATGATATCACATGTCTCCATGGGAGCAGAAGTCGCAGTGATATCTAACGATATCACGTGTTTGCAAGGAAGCTAACGTCGCAGTGATATGTAATGATATCATATGTTTGTAAGGAAGCAGACATCGCAGTAATATATAATAACAGCACATATCTGCACGAAAGCAGAAGTCGCAGTGACATCGTATGCTGTTCTTGATGGGCTGTGGCATTAATCTTTGGCTGATAAATTGATTTCACCTATGACCTGGATTATATCTGGCAACATACATCACGGATAGCTACACTGCCACACTATGCAACGGGTTTATGTATTTTTTTCCATTCACTTAACTAATATAAAGTAAGATAAATTAAAGCACTTACCGATTACCAGGTTGTGGCTAAATGACCCTGAAACAAATATGGGCTTATTGACCTACTTTAAGTGACAAAATAACACTCTTAGCTCACTAAAGATGTATTCGAAATTGATAAAATAATATTTTTGTTATTGATTACACATTACATATATACGCATTTTGTTGTGGGGGGGGGGGGGAGAGAGAGAGAGAGAGAGAGAGAGAGAGAGAGAGAGAGAGAGAGAGAGAGAGAGAGAGAGAGAGATTTGACTCCATTGGTTGTAGTGAGTGAATGTTGCTAGTCTCAAATGATTCTAGATAAATCGTCGTTTGTTGGAAATTTGGGGTGAATATCACGTAGTCTGTCTTTAGTTTAATGCTGCCAGAGACCGAAATTCATGGCATACATTATTACACAAGGGCTGGCCGAATGGCTAGAACGCCGGACTCTCCTTCGGGAGAACCGGGTTCGATCCCTCGGTAAGGTGTTGGATTTTTTTCTGTCGGGGGCAAAAAGAAAATCCTAACCTGCACAGTTCGCGGCGACTGCACTAGCCAGGCGGCCTTAATTCCCCAGGCTCAAAGACACCTCTACCATACACCGCAAGGTACTATATTGGCAGTAAATGACAGTGACAGTTGTCACTTACGAAGAAAACAGGACTGCAAGAGCTGTGAAAAAATTATATTGGACACACAAGAAAAGAACACAGCAGGAGATCCTCCTCATCTTTGATCACATTGTTAAAGAAAATTCCGTGCCAAAATATGCCTAGCCTGTCACCTTAGAACTCGCGGCTCAAAATTGTTTAGCCTCACAGGATGACATGAATGTTCATCATCATTCTGGATGGACAAACAACGGTGACCATTGTGTGCTGGATCCACACGAGAGCCCATGTCAATTTTCTTTTAAATCCCAATTCATGAGGATTCAAATACATAACTGTCGTACTGCTAGGCAAGAGTTCTACCTACTGTTCTATCACAAGTCTGTGCAATAGGTACAGATAGAGATAGAGGACAAACTTGAGAATAGTATAATTATAACGCCATTTGTCTGCAATCTTCAGGTCAAAAGAAACAGAGGAAGACCAAAAACACACGGAGAAAGATAGTTTAGCAAAACCTGAGAATAGTATAACTATATACGTCATTTGTCTGCAATCCTCAGGTCAAAAGAAACAGAGGAAGACCAAAAACACACGGAGAAGAAAAGCAGCAACACACATGAATAATAAGGGGAGGACATGGACAGGGCGGCATAGGATAGTTAAGGATAGGTGGGTTTGGAGTGAGTTGGTTGAGGACATATGTCCCAATGAGGGATAAAGAGTGAAATAAGACGGCAGAGTTTTATAACAGATTCTGCCGCTGGTATGTAAAGTCTTAGGCCTTCACATATTCTAGTCCATGAAATAATTAAATGAGGTAGCCAGCTACCTTCTTCACTTACTTTCCTTTTCAGACTATTCCGAAGATGTATTGAACTAATACGTCTGTGATGGTATGCACGCTAACTCGATACTTCGGGTGTCGTTCGCTCGATGTTGTCTCCAGTGGTAACTACGAGTTCATTATCTCTACACTACTTTTTTTTCCGCGTTTCCATCCTGTTTCAGGATATTGCGGTCAACACCAGCATCTTTCAGCTGTATGTTGATTCCTAGGCTAGATTACGCTCATCAGCACGCCACGACTTTCTGAGCGACCGGCTCCATTCTCTCATAAGTCACTTTTGCGATTCGAACCACTATCTCTACACTACTGACCACAAGTAATGGTGAGACAGAATTACGGACGTAGAGCTCGAGAAGACAACTAAAACAAACCCCACTAAACCAATAGGTGGGGAAAAGAAGCCATCGCTGGATAGGATACACATTCTTGAGGACAACATACTTGTGGAGAATCTAACTAGGCACTCTCAATAATTTTCAGGCGACCATTTTAGCCTGGATAGCTCTTGTAGTCAGGTTAATGAGAGAAAACTGCTTCTTCGAAAAGATTCAAGCACATGATCGCCTGCTCGACAGGCAAGCCTCCAAGCCACTGTGCCACTGCCGTTACCAGAATCTACTGTAGTGACTCGAAAACGTATAGCTTACTTCTGTTTGGTTTTATATCGTTTTCTAAGTGAACCTATGTTAGCTCAAAATGTTTTAATATTCTTACCGGGAGAAATATATACATCTTCAGGATCTGAAAATCAACATGAAAAGTATATTTATTTAGGATCTTACACAAAAGTATATATATATATATATATATATATATATATATATATATATATATATATATATATATATATATATATATATATATATATATATATATATATATATATATATCATTGGCACCTTTCCGTCTTGACAGACAATAGTTTGGTACATTGTGCTTCAAAAAGGCTTAATAACTACGATCCATGGCGGTGGCGAGTGTAGCTGGCAAGGCCAATTCTTGCTGCAAATGTTTGCCCACAGTAGGTGCATGTGAAAACATGGTCACTTCCACCATTTTGCACCATCTTACGTCTCTCACGCTCTGTGCGTGCTTTATCTGCAATCATTTTCTCCTTTGTCTTTATTCCATTTCTGATAGTTGCCCTCCATGCAACACGTTCAGCGGCGTCGTACTCCCAATGTGCATTATCAATGCCTGTATCAATCATGTCCCGCTTACACACATCTTTGTATCGTAGTAGAGGCCGACCCTGAGATCTCCTACCCGTCTGTAATTCACCAAAAAAGATGTCCTTTGGTATTCTACCATCATCCATCCTCCTAACGTATCCTATTCATCTAAGTCTACGAAGACTGAGCATGGAATACACCGTCACACAACCTGATCTTTCCAATACTTCAGTATTTGTGATTTTGTCTTGCCACTTAATACCAAGTATTCTTCGCAGACACCGCATATGAAAGCTGTTTAAACGTTTCTCTTGGCGTGAGTAAGTTGTCCAGGTTTCACTGCCATAAAGAAGAGTACTAAGGACACAGGCTTGGTAGACGAGGACTTTTGTTTTGGCAGTAAGCTTCCTGTTCTCCCAGACTCTTTTAGCTAACATGTTCATTGTTGTTGCTGCCTTGCCAATCCTAATGTTCATTTCCTATTTCCTGATCGAGGGATAATTTGCTATTTACCTCTGATCCTAGATATATAAAATGGTCTACTATCTCCAGTTCGGCGTCGTCAATAAAGATTGATGGTACACCATGTGCACCTTGTGACATAATCTGTGTCTTCTTTTTGTTAATTGTTAAACCAAATTCAGAACAAGCATTGGAGAATGCAGATAGTAGATGTTGTAATTCTTCCTCAGAGTGGGTCGTAATCGCAGCATCATCCGCAAAAAGCAGCTCTCTGATTAGTACCCTGCTAATTTTGGTCTTGGCCTTCAATCTCTGAGCATTATAGAGGCCACCATCTGAGCGTGAGTGAATGTAAATACCGTCATCCTGATCACGAAAGGCATATTTCAGTAGAAGTGAAAAGTATATCCCAAAGAGGGAGGGGGATAGTACACAACCTTGCTTAACTTCACTCTTGATTTCAAACTCTTCTGAAGTTGAGCCATCAAACTTGATTATACCCTTCATGCCTGTGTGGAACGATTCCACAATGGACAGAAGAGTTGGTGGGCAGCCAATCTTCTTTAGTGCTTTGAACAGACCCTCACGACTGACCAAATCGAATGCCTTTGTGAGGTCGATGAAGGCAATAAACAGTGGTTGATTTTGTTCCCGGCATTTTTCTTGCATCTGTCGCAATGAGAATATCATATCATTGGTAGACCGGTTCTGACGGAAGCCGCACTGTGATTCGGGGTAGACTTGATCTCCCAGGACTTGAAGTCTGTGGCGGACAATTCTGGCAAATACTTTCCCAACAATACACAGAAGTGAGATACCCCTATAGTTGTTACAGTCGCTCCGATCTCCCTTGTTCTTGTACAGCGTTATGATGTTTGAATCTTTGAAATCCTGTGGGACTTGTCCTTCTCGCCAGCATAGCTCTATTAGCTGGTGGATCTGTAGAGCGAGTGTGTCTTGCCCACTCCTGATTACCTCTATTGGAATCCCATCCTTACCTGGAGCCTTGCCAGATGCAAGCTCATTTATAGCACACTTAACTTCTGTTATAGTGGGAAGTGTGTCCAGGTGGTCAAGAGTTGGCAGGGCCTCTATGGCGTTAAGGGCATCATCCGCTAGCTTGGTCTCACTTGAGTAAAGCTCTAAATAGTGCTCGACCCATCTATCCATCTGCTGTTTCTTATCAGTGATGATTTCTCCAGTCAAGGTTTTCAGCGGTGCACTTCTTTTATATATGTATATATATATATATATATATATATATATATATATATATATATATATATATATATATATATATATATATATATATATATATAGGATCTGACACAAAAGCAACCGTTTCCACCTTAATGGTGTTAGAGTGTTTGTATTCGTTATTTATTATTTTGTTTTCAGGAGAATCGTTTCCTCTCTTAGGTTTTCTTAGCGCTGTTATAATGCAAGAGTCAGTTATTTCAGAGTTTGCTTTTAATGTAAACAGTTATGAACAGATTAAATCAAATAGGCAGCACATAGCATCAGCGATATGACATGTCCTGTATTGTAACGGTCAAGATGAACATGAGCAAATTGATAAGACCTATAATTATAACATCCAAGACGGCCATCGGCAATATGATAGGTACTATAATTGTAACATCCAAAAAGACCATCATCAATATTATAGGTTCTATAATTGTAACCTCCAAGAAGGACATAATCAGTAGCATAGGTCTTATAATTGTAACATCGAAGAAGATCATCAGCAATATGATTATTGTAACATCTAAGAAGAATATCAGAATATGATAGGTCCTATAATTGTAACATCAAAGACCAATATCGGAATATGATAGGTCCTATGATTGTAACATCTGTGAAGAATATCAGCAAACGATATGTCCTATAATTGTAACATTCAATCTGTTGATCGTGTGACGTGACGAACCACTACCGCCCACGCTTATTGTCATGGCATATGACGATGATGACAATATAAAATATTAACACAGTACAAATACAATGCAGATGTCTTGTGTGAAGCACTTTCGTTGGGTTAACTTTAAAGGTAAACTAATGTAACCAAATAGGTACAAATACGAGAAAGATGTGATGCATTTAGATGTTAAGTAAACAGTAACGCTGAGACACGTACAGTTGTTACAGTATATGTAACTCAATTTATCTAAAATATAAAAGGCAATTACAACTATCGAAAATTACAATAAAATTATGTTACTAATAACCACTTGACAGATTTTTTTTTACATTATGCTAATGTCTGTTCCACAGCGTATTTGTGTTTGGTGGAAATGGTAGTTGTACGAGGGGATTTCAAATGAAAACCTTAAACGTCTGATGGGAATTACAGTATCTATGCAATTGCCTGTTACCTGCCACTAATGTTGTTAAGGATGTCAAGAGGATTAAGCACGTCCCACCACGGTGCCGACGAACATGGTGATATCATAAGTGCAGTTTAAAGATGGCAGCCGCAATTAAGACATGCACCAAAGAGGAGCAGCGTTCTGTTATCCGTTTTGTTGTTGTTGTTGTTGTTTTAAGTCAGTGAAGGGGTGAAACCTATAGAAATTCATCGGTGAATGAAGGTCCAGTATAGGGGATGCATGCATGTCAATCCAGCAAGTGTATGAGTGAAGTCAGAAGTTTCAACCTGCAATCAAATCCAAACGACGTGGACTTCTGAGTAAAAGTAGCCATGACAGTACTCGACCCCATACTGCCAGTGAATTGATTGAAAGCATCAAAGACCTCAACTTTTAGTGTGTATCACATACCCCGTACTCGCCAGACTGACCCCAAGTCATTTCTAACTCTTTGGACAACTCAAAGAGTAAACAAAAACATTTACGGTTTTCATGTTAAACCCCCTCGTAGAAATGAAATAATGAAACACAACATATGGTAACCAATTATCCGTCATGAATGTCAGTCTGTCTTTGGGAATGCTTGGGCTCTTACGTAGTGTTGACCAGCTTTGTGGCAAAAGGATTATGGACGCAATTCGCAATCTTGCGTGCAGCTTTCGAAACATAGTTGCGGGCGATTTGGCAGAAGTCCGCCTAGAGTTGGTATTTTCATACAATGGTATGCGTGCCGATAGTTTAGAAACCAATGGGACACTACTGAACATAAATTTCACAAGAAATCACAGACAGCTAAATTGCTGGGGGGGGGGGGGGGGGGGGGACTCCGACGTCATGTAAAGATTATGCGACTAACATATTAATGGGATACATAATATGATACATGTGTTGCTATGGATATTCCAATGGCTAGATACAAATTCTTGCCATATTTCATAGTTGCTGTTTCAGGTGAATGATAAGCGTGGCTATTGGTGAAACCGTTTATTAAAAGTGTTTAATGTGTCCTGCGTCGAAATACACGTTCCTTCAATGAGGTGGTGTCATCATGTGGAGGTGGCTGCCAAGACCCAATTCAGCAAGTCGTGGCATAATTGTGAGGGAAAGACTAGTCACGTACTGGATGGTGAAAAGTGACTCAGTTCTGGGCACTTTTCACACAGCGTGAAAAGCGCAGGGAGTCGCTCCATAATAAATAAAAAAAACGAAACGTCTCATTGAACGTCATTCTGCGGTGGACCGTTGTCGAGTGTGGACCGGGTCACATTGAGAAGTTGGCAATGGCCACTGATAGTGCGCCATAGTAATGATAGAATAGTTGTGTCGATTTTATAATATTGTTTGTCAACTGCGTTTGTATAGATAAACTGTATTGTATTTCATAGGACAATAGAGTGTAGAAAACGCAGTCTGGGTAGAGTTGTTAAATGTAAATACGTGTCGAGTTGTGTTCTAGAAGTGAGTAGTAAGAGATGGAACAGAATGAAAGAGCAGCATTTAACCAGCCATAATAGTGAGATGTCGTCAGTTGTAAGTCACGTCACTTAATGACATGAAATTGTTAAGATGAAGATAACGAGCAAGAAGAAGTTAGCGAGGGGATAAGATGAAAATAAGAATTACAAAGATAAAGTTACGGTGTCGAATGAATAAGGCCATGTAAACTAAACATTTCTTACATATCGACCGTGTCAATAGCAGGTTCCAATTACAATTACTTTCAATTGGAATGTTCTCTTGTGTCCTCTAATCTCTTCTTCTGTCTTTTTCTTCTATGATCACCAATCGATATTTGTGAATTTGTTTGTGAGCGTCCCACCTACTGGTCTTAACTACTTTACAAGTTGGTGGTATTGCAATTGTTAATATTTTTACTGGTCTGTGTAACATGTGATGGACAAAAGTCACTGTTTCTATTTAACAAGGATTTTTAAATATAGGCATAAATATTAACGATACTATAAGTAAATAAGGAACCTGTTTACAGGAAATAGGGCTTTTTTGGCAGATAGTAAAGATGCCTCCAATAAGCTTACAATAACTTCATTTCTTTGAACATTTCATAATCTCTTCCAGTCTTATGATATTGCTCTATTCTGGTACAGCAATCTTGTATATATTGATGTTTGTCATTGTGTTCTTTCTTATTTCTCGAGTTAAAGATTTATACTTCATCCTGCTGTTATCGGATTCACCTCCTTTCTGTTTCAGTTCCCTTCGTTGTTTTATTAATTCTAACGTGTCTGGTTTAATCCATGGCTTAAGTTGCTTTTTCTTAGTCGGAATGAAATCTTTGGCTGCAGTTATCAAGATATCTCTAGCTTGTACTGCCAGTTCATCAGATGTCATTTCCTCTTGTACAGACATCAAGACCCCAAAACGATTGGTAACTTCTATGTTGTATGTATCTGGAATTTTTGTGAGATCAAAACGAAATGGCCTTGGTCTTCGGGTAAGCTGTTTGAGTTTTAATTTCAGATCTGCTTCTCATAACTGATGATCTATATCACAGTCTGCACTTCGTAGGGTTTTTGCAGATGTTATGCTTGATAACCGGCATAATTTCTATTTCCCAATCAAATTTTATAGTATGTGTTATTGAATTTTGGGATGTGTAATGTCTCCAGATCTGTTTTCCCTGTACAGTGAAAGTATTTTCAGAAATATTGAAGATATGGAAGGAATCAATATTGGGGGACGATGTATCAATAACATTAGATATGCAGATGATACAGTCTTGATTGCAGACAATGAACAGGCACTGCAAAATTTAGTAGATGCGGTTGTTACACACAGTGAACAACTAGGGTTAGAATTAAATTATAAAATGACACAGATTATGGTCGTCACTAGGAAGAACGAAATACCACAATGTAATATACAAGTAAATGGGAATATTCTTCAACAAGTGAATTGGTACAATTATCTTGGAACAGTAATAACATCTGATGGGAGATGCCTTGAAGAGATTAGAACAAGAATCGCCATGGCAAAAGTAGCCTTTAGCAAGATGAAAAACATACTGACCAATAAAAAGATGTAAATTTAAACGAGAAAAAGAGTGTTTAGATGCTACATAGAACCTGTACTCTTAGATGGATGTGAAGCTTGGACAATGAGCAGTCAGACTGAAAAACATCTGATGGTTGTAGAAATGTGGTTTTTGAGGAAAATGCAAAGAATACCATGGACAGTCAGAAAGACCAATGAACAAGTTCTCCAAGAAACAAATGAAAATCGTAAACTGATTAGAGACATTAGACGTATACAATCACAATTTTTTGGGCATGTTATGAGAAGAAATGATCTGGAGAACTTGGTGACAACGGGTAAGATCGAGGGGAACAGACCAAGGGGAAGACCTAGAAGCAAGTACCTGGATGGCTTGGCCTTGTGGCATGGTCGAGAAACAGACACGGAGCTGATCCACGACTCTGGTGATCGAGTGAGATGGCAGAACATGACCGCCCACGCTTACCGGCATGATGGATGGATGTTATTGAATTTATCTTCCATTTTTACGTTTCTTGTGTAAGGGCGGGAGGGAGTAATATATTGGGAGGAAATACGAAAGGGGGAGGGGGATGATGTTCTGGAAATATGGAGAAGGATTGCACAGGACAAAAACGGTTTAGAACCACTGGCATATATGCATGTATTACGTCAGTGGGCACGTTAATAATGTAGGTAAGAACTGAGGGGGTATTGTCATGAGCACAATCGCATTCCTGGGCTCGTCGATTGCCAAAGAGAATGCAAGATTGGTCACCTATTCTTCCTTGCACTGGCCTACAATATGTGATGGCGCTATCACATACCCATAACAGGAAACTGCATCGGGACAAATTAAAAACACATTCATATAGAAATGTTGTCATGCAAACGCAATACCCATGGTTACTGGGAGATGTTGGGCAAAAGGAAACATTTCCTTTAAGAAAGCAATGTAGCCTTTATCTCCACTGGTAGTAGAGAAACAACTGTAAATTACACAGGACATGCTAATTGTGGGTTTTACCAATACCTTACCAAATCTAACTTCTCCTGATCCGGATCCTGGAAAGACACCAAGAGAAAAGACAAGTTTAAAATCAAAACACTTAAAATGAACAAGACATTCCTAGAAAGAGATCAATAGAAAAGAACAATTTAACACCATAACACTTAAAATGAATAAGACATTCCTGGAAGGACATCAATATGAAAAACCAATGTAAAACCATAACACTTAAAATTAACAAGACATTTCTGGAAAGACATCAATATAAAATATCAGTGTAAAAGCGTAACACGTAAAATTAACATTAAAAAAACAGTCAAAAATAACAGAGTTTCCCATCCTAGTCCCTTCATGCACTTAGAAAGAGAGAAAACTACTTTTAAAAAACCTGGTTAAGGTGGTTAAAAGTGAAAAATGGGCAGAGGTATGTCAGAGAGTAAGCACAGACAAGTCACTGAAATTGTTCTGGCCACTACATAAAAGCATGAGCATGAGTGGGGCAGTCAGGAATAAGAGTATTCCCGACTTCCAAGGTGCTGACCTCATCTGGCAGAGGACCGACGAGAACAAGGGTAAAGCCCTCTTCGAACGCTATCTAGAGGAGAGCAACCACACACACATGAGAGGCCGAAATCTCGCCAAGTAGGTCACCTCAGATAGGCGCAATGCCCAGAACATTTTGGATGAAGAACAGTGACAGTGAAAGAAATCAAAGCTGTGCTTCGACGTTCAAAAGACAGCGCTCCAGGAGCAGATGGCATAAGATATGAAGACATCAATATGTGTACCGACAACAAGGTAGAGAAATTAGCAGACATTTACAACTATATAGGGAGTGCCAGCATCAAGGAAGAGTGGTTACACAGCTATCTGATTCCCTTGCCAAAGTCTGGCAAAGACCACTCACATATTCAGTGATATCTAGTAATAAAAATTGCAGAATACAATAGGCAAGCAGCTTGAGAAATTAATTGCCAGAAAAATATCAAGCCAGCTAGAGAGGGATGGTGTTTTCCCATCTACCCTGGGTGGGTACTGTCCAAAACGAGAAACCTGGACCAATGCAGCAGATTTTGCCCATAATGTCTATGAAGGTTTCCACTCAGGCATTGAAGCATTTGCTGCAGCGATTGATCTTGAGGACGTGAACAACAGAGTACCATTGGATGTTTTAATGCTTCAGCTTCTTGAACTCAAAATAAGTCCTTTCCTCATTAGTTGGATCGCTGCAGCCCTCTTCCAACGGAAAGTAGTCTTTAGATGTGACAGTTGGACTTCAGAACAATATATCAACAATATATTGTGGCCTACCACAGGGGTCACCATTATCTCCAGTGCTGTTCAACACCTACGCTGTGAGAATCACCGGCGAGCAAATCATAGGGCCGGGGAGAACAATGTCGTATGCAGACGATGTTTTAGTGTATCGTCAGGGCAAGGATAGAGATCAGGTTGCTGTGGAAATACAAACCGAACTCAATCGCATAAGCACATGGTGAGTTGAAGCTGGGGCAATGGTCAACCCAACAAAGGCAACAGTGACATGGTTCTCTTTGAATAACCATATTGTCAACACCCCAAATCCAAATATAAATCTGAGTTCAGAGACGGTGGAAAGAACGCAGGCGATGAAATACCCGGGGATACGATTTGATCGAAGCCTAGTTTATACTGAGCATGTAGACCAGGTGATAACAAAGGCGAAGCGGGTTTTGGCTGCGATTCGGGTGATGGCGGCGTCAAATTGTCTTTACGAAGATCTGGACCTTTCTGTTTTGGAGTATGCGATAGCGATCCTGGCTCTCAGTCATAAGCAGATAGAAATGATGGAAAAGATACATAACGAAGCTATACATATTAATCTTGGATGTACAAGAGATACAGCATGCAGAGCGATGCGCTACCTTCTTGATATTCCAGCCATGAGGAGCAGAATACAATTCTGCCAAGGACGTGCCTATCTCAGAGTCAACGCAAACACACAACACCCACTGCACAGCGAGATCAAGAAGGTAAAGGGCAGCAGGTTAAAAAGAGGAAAGTCGTGGATGGCTCAAGCCGAAGACATTCTTCAGCAGGTGTGTTCACATGAGGACTTAGAACCTGGCGAGGAGTGGGTACAAGTGCCAACATAGTTCCGTACATCCTTTTCAGTGTACAACCAACTAGACAGAAAATGCAGACAAGAAAATCCAGCTGCTGTGAAGGCGGAAGTACAGGTTATGATCTTCGAGAATTCGTTAGAGGATGATGCGGTCATCAGCCTTTAAGCTCAGGCCGGAGGGGAAAGTATGAAGCAAGAGTCTGGCGCTTTTGCTTTGACCACAAGCAGCCTGACTATGGGAGTCATGGCAGGAAGTAAAGCAATAACATGGCTCGAGACACAGACATTCAATCGGGCATGTGTCCTCAGTGACTCAATGAGTATGCTCAGGATGCTAGAGATGCGGTGGGCCCAAATAGAGTGGCTGCTGATTCTGGAGCGTTCTCGGCTGGCAATGATTAGTTTCATCTTCGTGCCAGGGCATGCGGGTGTACAAGTGAATGAGCAGGCTGACAGGCTTGCAGGTAGAGCTACTGTGGAAAGCGGACGAGCGATGGACCAGGCAGACATTTTGAATGCTGTACGAGAAGTAAGTCATGTACGAGAACCAAGCGATGACTGGGAATTTACAACTATGGTCAGGCTGCGAGAACAGCAAGTTAAAAGAGGCGTCGGCAAATAAGGACACTACGCAGGAAGCCAAAGAGTAATAAACCAACACAAAACTGGTGTCGTGAGCCGCTACACGCTGCGGGATTTACTGAGGAGGACATCCATGCACGTATGGACTGAATGGTTCTATGTGCTATGAGGATGATCTGTCAACTAACTGACTAAAGTAAAATAAACATAATTCCGGGAAAGACATCAACAGAAAAGACCAATGTAAAAAAAATAACACTTAAAATGAAGAAGACATTCCTGGAAAGACATCAATAGAAAAGTTCAGTATGAAATGATAACACTTAAAATGAACAAGACATTCCTGGAAATACACAAAGAAAAAAGACCAATGTAAAACCAGAACACTTAAAGTGAACACGGCATTCCTGGAAAGACACAAAGAGAAAAAATCATCGTAAAACCATAACACTTAAAACAAGCAAGACATTCCTGGACATATATCAATAGAAAAGACCAGTGTAAGAACATACTCGTGTTTCCTCTTTTTCGTGGCTTCCTTGAGTGCAAAAAACTTCATGTTTACACATTTATGAGGTTTTCACCCCCTGTTTCCGAGCTTATTAAAGTACAGAACGAGAATTAGTAAACTGAAAATTTACTAGGCAATTTTATGGTAATTAGTTTGCCATTGCTTTCTGAACTACCGAAGCTCATACCATCCAAATCGCCGCAAAGCGATCACCTTCCAAATCACCCGTATCAATTTCATATACATTGTATATGGTATGTCTCGGAGTTGTTAAACTGCGTTTACTAAACCCTCCCCCCCCCCAGTCATAGACGCAGAAATGCAGCCTTAAAGTATTAGTTAAAGAGGCGTTGATGTTATGTATGTGTCAATATCTATGTGTATATACCATTTAGCCGATGTAGTTTCACTATTTCCAGTGGTTTGTATAGATGGCAAGGACAGGCAATGAGTAATGTGTGAAACTGGAACAGTTGGGTTATATATATTTTAGTAGACTATCGAGTATTTCGTGACAGAGAAGAAAACAAACTATGAATACCTCTGAAGTCGGAGTGGGTTCCCTGACGGGGAGGGACAATGGTAATAGGGAAAGTTAATCCACACTCAGTCCAGTGCACTAGAGGTAGTAGTACGTATATGGACTATGGTTGAGTTGAAAGTGAGCGAGCGAAAAAAGAAATTGTTTCTAAATCATGAAACAGTGACAGCTGCGGATATTAGTATGATGTATTCAGAAGAGAATTATTGGATTATTAACGGGTGCCGTGATTGGGAGATTGCTCACTGGTAATGGGCAATGTTAGTCCACAAAAGAAGGTGCAAGTTTTTAAGTGTTCAAGAAGCATATGTATATAATGGAGCTACACGTCCGTCTGATCTCTTGGGTAGTGAAATCAGGCACTTGTCCTCTCGGTTATAGGCCACAGGCAGTAGGCTCCTTGTACAAGCTGCCACATGTTAAGACAAGAGCAGACCTTTAGGCTGCTGCCCTGGTAAACCTTTACGGGTAGATAGAGTCCGTTACGTTGGATGGAATCTGTCTAGATGAAGTAAACCTGACACAGATACAGGCCGTAGTTGGACACACTGACGTTTGAGGTAAATAACTAAATGTGACGCTCTCTCTTCGAAAGAGGAACAAAGGAGAAGAGACATATGTTAGTAGATGAGGTGAATGGAGCATTTATGCAGACGAAGTTAAATAAATAAAATTGCCATGTATGAGAAAATACTAAACACGACAAGCTCAGAACAAATGAGAACGATGTATGTGAACGTTTACGTAACTCCACATAATATACATAACGCCAGCTTCTTTAGAATAGCAGGTGACCTAGAGGAATGTAGAGTCGAAATTGCTATTGTCTGCTCCACACCAGACATTTAAATAAGAAATTCATTATGTAATTTCCTCACCAAAAATCACATTTCCGGTGAACGATTCTGAAAGTAGACAAAGAATAAAAAGATTAATAGTAACACAAGTATAACACTAACAGCAACATAAGGAAAATACCAATAATAATATAAGTAAAACACTATACCTATGTAAGGAAAACACCAATAGTAACATAGGTAAAACACTAGCGGCAATGTAAGGAGAACACCAATAGTCAGGCTTGTTCATGGGTCACATTTTTCAGTCCCATTCCCATCCTATCCCACTGTCATTTTGCCTGTCCCATCCCATGAGATTCCCATGGGATTCCCATGGGATTCCCATGATAATACTAATATGGAATACAGTTCAAATAAAATTATGACATTTATGAAAGTTTAGGGTTAGTGTCTTCTAAATATGACTATATGTACAAAGAGACATGTAAAACAACAGAATTTATTAATTTTAATATTCAAGAGTATTTTATTAAAACAAAGTTTAATCTAAATATGACAATTCAGTGTCATTCTGGCAATTTCATTCTGTTTCTGAGTCACTCTACTCATTGAGCACATTATCAATTTCCTGCTGGTCGACTATTTCTAATAATTCAGTTAATCCAGGTAATCCCTGAATTATTTCCACAATTTTCATGTTACATGCAAATCCGATATACACAGAGTTTATAACGAGAGCTGGTAACATCCGTTTTCGTAACTTACTCAACAACAATCCAGCTGCACTAAATAAGCGCTCTACTACCGCTGAGGACACTGGTATGGCCAAAACAATGTTCGCACTTGCTGTTAGCAGTGGTAACCTATGTTAATTTTTCTAATAATTTAATGCTTGTGAAGTTGGTTGCCGTAATTTTTGAAACATGGTGACTTTATCCTCACGGAATTTGTTTCTGGGGTCATCAAACTTAAGTGTTTTGTTTGGTGGAGGATAAAAAAATTAGTCAAAATCACTGTTCGGCTTTTGTTCAACAATTTCTGCTACTTCACATACAGCAGATGATTCAGAAGAAAGATTTAAATCTTTGATGAATGAAATAACAGTTGGAACAACAGACTTTGAAAAAGCGATCCAACCATTGGCCCATTTATTAGTGTCCACATTCCCTTTCTTCTTAGTAACAACTGACTTGACCATGTCTTCTATTTTGGCTTTAATGTCAACTCCAGTAAGGAATGCTGCAGTAACTGCCAAAGAACTGCCGTAATATGGCTAAAGTTTTTCCCCAATAATTTTCTGAGAAAGTTCTGACAATATTTCTTCACCATGCTGCTGGAAGTTTCTTCGTCAATATCAACAATAACTTTGTACAACTGATAGTCTAGGAGGAAGTATAACAGCAAAATTAAATGAGATGTAGCACCATCAATTTCATGTATGTACAGCATTCCTTTAATCTGAGCAATATTCGGAATGTGGTTTAAGAATTCTTCATCATCTTCATTAAAGTAATGCGAGTAATTTTGGTGTCCCACCGCGAGATAAAGAATGGATACAAGTATATAAAGAAAAAGGAAGGATAAAAGGCTTTAAAAAGTTTTTTTTTTTTTTAAAGTTGCTATGACATGGCTACTATCCCAACTGTCCCATGGGAAATACAAATGTTTTCTGTCCCGTGCCATCCCATCTCATCCCATGGGACGTTTCCCATGGGATTCCCATGGACAAGCCTGCCAATAGTAACATAAGTAAAACACTAGTAACAATATAAGAAGAACAACAATAGTAACATAAGTAGAACACTAACAACAATATAAGGAGAACAACAATAGTAACATAAGTAGAACACTAACAACAATATAAGGAGAACAACAATAGTAACATAAGTAGAACACTAACAACAATAGTAACATAAGTAAAACACGAACAACAATATAAGGAGAACAGCAATAGTAACATAAGTAGAACACTAACAACAATAGTAACATAAGTAAAACACGAACAACAATAGTAACATAAGTAAAACACGAACAACAATATAAGGAGAACTACAATAGTAACATAAGTAAAACACGAACAACAATATAAGGAGAACAGCAATAGTAACATAAGTAGAACACGAACAACAATAGTAACATAAGTAAAACACGAACAACAATAGTAACATAAGTAAAACACGAACAACAATATAAGGAGAACAACAATAGTAACATAAGTAAAACACGAACAACAATATAAGGAGAACAGCAATAGTAACATAAGTAGAATACTAACAATAATATAAGGAGAACAGCAATAGTAACATAAGTAGAACACTAACAATAATATAAGGAGAACAACAATAGTAACATAAGTAGAACACTAACAACAATATAAGGAGAACAACAATAGTAACATAAGTAAAACACGAACAACAATAGTAACATAAGTAAAACACGAACAACAATATAAGGAGAACAGCAATAGTAACATAAGTAGAATACTAACAACAATATAAGGAGAACAGCAATAGTAACATAAGTAGAATACTAACAATAATATAAGGAGAACAACAATAGTAACATAAGTAGAACACTAACAACAATATAAGGAGAACAACAATAGTAACATAAGTAGAACACTAACAACAATATAAGGAGAACAACAATAGTAACATAAGTAGAACACTAACAACAATAGTAACATAAGTAAAACACGAACAACAATATAAGGAGAACAGCAATAGTAACATAAGTAGAACACTAACAACAATAGTAACATAAGTAAAACACGAACAACAATAGTAACATAAGTAAAACACGAACAACAATATAAGGAGAACTACAATAGTAACATAAGTAAAACACAAACAACAATATAAGGAGAACAGCAATAGTAACATAAGTAGAACACTAACAACAATAGTAACATAAGTAAAACACGAACAACAATAGTAACATAAGTAAAACACGAACAACAATATAAGGAGAACAACAATAGTAACATAAGTAAAACACGAACAACAATATAAGGAGAACAGCAATAGTAACATAAGTAGAATACTAACAATAATATAAGGAGAACAGCAATAGTAACATAAGTAGAACACTAACAACAATATAAGAAGAACAACAATAGTAACATAAGTAGAACACTAACAACAATATAAGGAGAACAGCAATAGTAACATAAGTAGAATACTAACAATAATATAAGGAGAACAGCAATAGTAACATAAGTAGAATACTAACAATAATATAAGGAGAACAGCAATAGTAACATAAGTAGAACACTAACAACAATAGTAACATAAGTAAAACACGAACAACAATATAAGGAGAACAGCAATAGTAACATAAGTAGAACACGAACAACAATATAAGGAGAACAACAATAGTAACATAAGTAAAACACGAACAACAATATAAGGAGAACACGAGCTGCAATATAAGGAGAACTACAATAGTAACATAAGTAAAACACGAACAACAATATAAGGAGAACAACAATAGTAACATAAGTAAAACACGAACAACAATATAAGGAGAACACGAGCTGCAATATAAGGAGAACTACAATAGTAACATAAGTAAAACACGAACAACAATATAAGGAGAACAACAATAGTAACATAAGTAAAACACTAACAACAATATAAGGAAAACAACAATAGTAACATAAGTAGAATACTAACAACAATATAAGGAGAACAGCAATAGTAACATATGTAAAACACTAACAACAATATAAGGAGAACAGCAATAGTAACATAAGTAGAATACTAACAATAATATAAGGAGAACAGCAATAGTAACATAAGTAGAATACTAACAATAATATAAGGAGAACACGAGCTGCAATATAAGGAGAACTACAATAGTAACATAAGTAAAACACTAACAACTAAAACACTAACAACAATATAAGGAGAACACGAGCTGCAATATAAGGAGAACTACAATAGTAACATAAGTAAAACATGAACAACAATATAAGGAGAACAACAATAGTAACATAAGTAAAACACTAACAACAATATAAGAAGAACAACAATAGTAACATAAGTAAAACACTAACAACAATATAAGGAGAACACGAGCTGCAATATAAGGAGAACTACAATAGTAACATAAGTAAAACACGAACAACAATATAAGGAGAACACGAGCTGCAATATAAGGAGAACTACAATAGTAACATAAGTAAAACACGAACAACAATATAAGGAGAACAACAATATAAGGAGAACAGCAATAGTAACATATGTAAAACACTAACAACAATATAAGGAGAACAGCAATAGTAACATATGTAAAACACTAACAACAATATAAGGAGAACACGAGCTGCAATATAAGGAGAACTACAATAGTAACATAAGTAAAACACGAACAACAATATAAGGAGAACAACAATAGTAACATAAGTAGAATACTAACAACAATATAAGGAGAACAACAATAGTAACATAAGTAGAATACTAACAACAATATAAGGAGAACAACAATATAAGGAGAACAACAATATAAGGAGAACAACAATATAAGGAGAACAACAATATAAGGAGAACAGCAATAGTAACATATGTAAAACACTAACAACAATATAAGGAAAACAGCAATAGTAACATATGTAAAACACTAACAACAATATAAGGAGAAAACGAGCTGCAATATAAGGAGAACTACAATAGTAACATAAGTAGAATACTAACAACAATATAAGGAGAACAACAATAGTAACATAAGTAAAACACGAACAACAATAGTAACATAAGTAAAACATGAACAACAATATAAGGAGAACACGAGCTGCAATATAAGGAGAACTACAATAGTAACATAAGTAAAACACGAACAACAATATAAGGAGAACAACAATAGTAACATAAGTAGAATACTAACAACAATATAAGGAGAACAACAATAGTAACATAAGTAAAACACGAACAACAATAGTAACATAAGTAAAACATGAACAACAACATAAGGAGAACACGAGCTGCAATATAAGGAGAACTACAATAGTAACATAGTAGTAGGCTTCTTTCAGTCCTGAAGGACTATAGAGTTGTGCCGCTTGGGAGGTGCCTGGCAGCACCGCTGGTGACTGTGTAGTCCAATGCGAGAGTGACAATCCCTGTCACAGTTTTCACATCTGTAAGACGGAGGCAAGTCCGGCAGTAAGTGACTGCGCTTTGAGCCTGTGCCGCCTATCCTCAGTTTGTTGGATCAGATTGCGCTCAAAGAGCACCAGTCCGTTTCGTACATCTCTTCTCCAGGAGCATCTGTCTGTTGCAACTCTCTCCCAAGTGTCTGGATCTATTCCAATGGTTTTCATATCTTGTTTACACACATCCCTATATCGCATTTGGGGTCTTCCGGTTGGCCTCTTTCCTGTGGCTAGTTCTCCGTAAAGGAGATCTTTGGGAATACGTTCATCCTCCATTCGAGATACGTGGCCCAGCCACCGGAGGCGTCTCTGCTTGAGGAGGGTGTGCACTGTGGTAATATCTGCTCGTTCAACCACCTGTTTGTTTGTTATGTGGTCTTTCCATGTTATGCCCAGGATACGTCTCAGACATCTCATGTGGAAGGAATTCAACTTCCTTTCCTGTCTTGAGTACAAGGTCCAGGATTCAGACCCATAGAGTAGTGTGCTAACAACACAAGCTTTATATACTTGAGCTTTTGTACGCTCTGTTAGTCTATTATTCTCCCAAACTCTTTTAGCTAGCCTGGAAAATGTTGTGGCTGCCTTTCCAATGCGTCTGTCGATTTCTGTCTCTAATGAAAGATTATCTGATATTGTCGACCCCAAATACACAAAATCGTGGACGACCTTCAATTCGTAATTAGCAATTTTGATTGACGGGGGCGCACCAGCGTCTTGTTCCATCACCTGTGTTTTATTTAGGCTAATGGTGAGCCCAAAGTCTTTGCAGGCAGCTGCAAAACGATCTATGAGCCTTTGGAGATCTTCTGCTGTATGAGTAGTCAGTGCTGCATCATCTGCAAAAAGTAGTTCTCTTACACATCTTGATCTTATTTTGGTCTTTGCCTTCAGTCTTGATGGGTTAAAAAGTTTGCCATCAGATCTTGTGTGGAGGTATGTGCCTTCAGTGGCAGACCCAAATGCCTGCCTTAAGAGAACAGCGAAGAAGATATCAAAGAGTGTAGGAGCAAGCACGCAGCCCTGCTTTACTCCGCTGCTGATGCTGAATGACTGGGATGTTGATCCGTCAAATAAAATGGTCCCCTGCATGTTTTCGTGGAATGATTTCACGAGACTAAGAAGGGTGGGTGGACATCCAACCTTTTCAAGGACCTTAAAAAGGCCGCTTCTGCTCACGAAGTCAAATGCCTTTGTGAGGTCGATGAAGGCAATATATAATGGCTTCCTCTGTTCTCTGCACTTCTCTTGGATCTGCCGGAGTGAGAAAATCATATCGATGGTGGACCTGTTGGGTCTAAATCCGCACTGCGATTCGGGGTAGATTCTTTCAGCAAGAATGTGTAATCTTTTAAGGATTACTCTGGCAAAAATCTTGCCTGTAATGCTGAGTAGGGAAATGCCGCGATAGTTGTTGCAGTCGCTTCTGTCGCCTTTGTTTTTATAAAGGGTCACGATGTTTGCGTCTTTCATATCTTGTGGTATTGATTTTTCTCTCCAGCAGAGCTGAAATATTGTTTCTTTGCTACATTTTAAAATTTCAGGTGGAATACTATCTTTTCCAGGTGCCTTGACGGATTTGAGAGAGTCTTGTGCTTCGCTGATTTCGGTGAGGCAAGGTTCGTTATCCAGGGCATGCATGGCGGACTGTTGATCGATGGCTTCCAGAGCTTCTACGCTGACAGTGTTATCCACTGAGTATAGCTCTGAGTAGTGTTCTACCCAGCGATCCATTTGTTTCGCTCGATCTTTTATGATTACCCCCTCAATTGATGGTAAAGGGGCCATCTTATTTTTTGATGGACCGACAGCTTGCTTGATGCCCTCGTACATTCCTCTTATATTTCCAGTGTCTGCACAAGTTTGAATTTGAGCAGAGAGCTGTAGCCAGTACCTGTTCGCACATCTTCTTGCCATCTGTTGTACTCTATTTCTGGCTGTTCGCAATGCCTGCAGTGTTTTCTCTGAAGATGATGTTTTATACATTGAGAATGCATGTCTCTTTATTTCCAGGACTGGGAGCATCTCTTCAGAGTGTGCTTCAAACCAGTCGGTTGACTTAGTTTGCTTCTTGCCAAATGTTGATAGTGCTGTATTGTAGATGATGTCACGAAAATGACTCCATCTCTCGGTGGAATTTCCGTTTGTGGGGCCAGGCAGAGTATCCGCTAGATCCTGCATGAATTTGTTGACCTTCTCTTTATTTTGGGTGCCGCTGGTGTCAATGCGTGACCTTCCTTCTGTTCGGCTTCTGTAGATTCTCTTGGGCTTTATCTTCACCTTGCTGGAGACGAGTGAATAGTCGGTGTCGCAGTCAGCACTATGATAGCTGCGAGTCAGCTGTACATTTCGGAGGTTGCTGCGTTTAGTGAGCACCAGGTCGAGTTGGTGCCAGTTCTTTGATCTGGGGTGCCTCCATGACACCTTGTGTTGAGGTTTCGTGTCAAAGAAGGTGTTGGTCACGCACAGATTATGGTGGCTGCAGAATTCCAAGAGACGTTGTCCATTGTCATTGATCTTCCCAATGCCAAACTGTCCTAGACATGAAGGCCAAGATTTGTGGTCGGAGCCAACCCTGGCATTGAAATCCCCCAGGATAAAAAGATGTTGTTTCTCTGGTGTTTCACTGACTTCTTTGCTAAGGTCGTCATAAAACTTGTCTTTAGATTCTGATGCTGCAGTTAGTGTTGGGGCGTAAACGTTTATAATACTAACTGGGCCTGCCTCTGTCTGGAGTTGGAGCTTCAGTATTCTTTCAGTGCCATCACTTGGTGGTATGATGGAATTAAGCAGCTTGTTTCTGATAGCGAAGCCAACTCCATGCTCCCTGGTGTCTCCGCACGGCTTGCCATGCCAGTAGAAAGTGAAGTCCCTCTCCTTGATTCTTCCAGATTCTTGGAGTCTGGTCTCTTGCAGGGCGACAATGTCTATCCCCAGTCTTAGTAGTTCGTTGTTTATCACTGCAGTTTTGCGGGCATCCACAATCTCATTTAGATCGTCTGAGATGCCAGGGGTCATGGTTCTTACGTTCCATGTTCCCAGCCTTAGGGCCGGTTGTTTTGTTTTTTTCTTGCTGTTAGGTGTATAGATTGCGGTCCATGTGTCAGGATTTTCCCCTAAGCTCCACACACCCTCAGGAGCAGATGAACCGTGGCGAGACAACACCTTATTGACTGGGGGATGCCCAGCTTAGGCGGGCGGTAGCTGTCTGGTGAGATCCGATGATCTCTCCCACCGTCGGAAGTAGCTCAGTAAATAGTAACATAAGTAGAACACTAACAATAATATAAGGAGAACACCAATAGTAACATAAGTAGAACACTAACAATAATATAAGGAGAACACCAATAGTAACATAAGTAGAACACTAAAAACAATAAAAGGAGAACAACAATAGTAAATAAGTAAAACACGAACACCAATATAAGAAGAACACCAATAGTAACATAAGTAAAACACTAACAACAATATAAGGCGAACAACAATAGTAACATAAGGACATTAACAGCAATATAAACAGTATAAAGAGAAAACACTAATAGCAACACGATGAGAGCACTAACAGCAATATAAAGATCTTAAAGAGAAAACACTAATAGCAACATGATGAGAGCACTAACAGCAATATAAAGATCTTAAAGAGAAAACACTAATAGCAACATGATGAGAGCACTAAGAGCAAAATGAATAGTATAAAGAGAAAACCCTCATAGCAAAATGATAAGAGCACTAATAGCAACATAAATAGCATAAAGAGAAAACATTAATAGCAACATGATGAGAGTACTAACAGCAAAATAAGCAGCATAAAGAGAAAACACTAACATCAGCAATCATTGGCACCTTGCCGTCTTGACAGAAGATAGTTTGTGCTTCAAAAAGTCAATATCAGCATTACAATCAATAATAATTAGACAAGCGCCATCATATGGGTTCTTTACAGAACACGGCTGTCTTTATGCCTCGTTGAAAAACAGACTTCATCTCCCATCAGTTCCCCTACCACACGGAATTATCATGCTCATGTGTCACTGATTCATGTCCGGGTAGATGTCCATAGTTTATTCGAATCCTACCCCCCTCCCCGTCTGTCCATGTTCATGCCCATGGTGTCTTCAATGTCCCATGTCCATGTTCATGCCCATGGTGTCTTCAATGTTCCTCTGTCCATGTTTACGCCCATGGTGTCTTCAATGTCCCATGTCCATGTTCATGCCCATGGTGTCTTCAATGTCCCATGTCCATGTTCATGCCCATGGTGTCTTCAATGTCCCATGTCCATGTTCATGCCCATGGTGTCTTCAATGTTCCTCTGTCCATGTTCACGCCCATGGTGTCCTCAATGCCCAATGTCCATATTCACGCCCATGATGTCTTCAATGTCCCCTTTCCATGTTCATGTCCATGTTGTCTTTAATTACCCCTGTTCATGTTCATGCCCATGTTGTTTGCAATGTCACTTGTCCACGTTGATGCATGCCGATGGGTCGTAACGTTCCATGTCCGTATTAATCCATGGTGTCTTCAACTCCCCCTGTCCATTTTCTAATTGGCCGACCCGACCTCTTTCAATCAGCCGCCATGGCTTACTTTACTGTTCTTCCCAAATGACAATGGTGTTTTAATACGGCCAGAGTATTTCATGTTGTTGTTTATGCACCAATTCTATTTGATAGTCACATCTTCTAGATTGTCAATAGTTTTATTCCTCCTGGTTCACGGAATTTAAAGTCCTGATATGAAATATGTCAGCGGAAAAGCCCCAATTTTCTTATGTAGTCATTGTGAAATAGTCCATATCTGACAACCGTAAGTTGCCACAGGAAGATGAGTGTTCTCAAAAATGTTACTTTAACGTGTTGCTAGTGTTATGCCAACCGGCGCGGTAGCGAAATTGTTACGGTCGCAATTAATAATCCCGCAAACAGCGTTCGAATTACACGCAGTGAGCGATTGGGAAGCAGATCTCCTTGCTCTGGTTTTACTGCAATGTTATGAGTTCCGGTCGTCCAGAAAGAAATCAAAAACAGTAAAACATGATAAGAATTACTAGGACGTCCCGCAAAAGATATGCATCTAACTTTAGTGTTATGTCGTAGGCTTTTTATCTCGATCGATGGTGTTGGGAAAAAAGATATTGAGGGTCTTCATTATTTACTGTAATTAATGGTTGGCATGCAGTTTTGTCTGCTGGCATTTTTGTTATCTTTGAATATCGAAGACGCGAACAATAGATTGTAGAAATTATTGCCTGGAATATTTCACTGCATCTAGTCAGGTGCATATTGCAAAATACACACAGCTTAAACTAAAGTCATAAGACAAATGACAGACATCTTGCCGTCTTGACAGACGATAGTTTTTAAAATAGAGTAACACCTCTCTATAGCACACAGCCTGGGCCAAATTTAGAGACCATGTGTTGCAGCATAATCCCTCTCTCGGCCTGCCTAGTCTACTCCAGAGGAAAGGTAACATTAATCCGCCTGGAACAAGACCAACTGCAGAAGCTGCCGGATCAGTAAAACAATACTCGAACTGCCCGCCTTTCGGAGCTTCCTAGACCTGTTCCCGACCAATGCTTATGGCCTGGTTTACTCTATCATGACATTTAGCCTTTAGGCTGAATTTTCTCGCACTAAGGTAAGGCTTGTACTCTCCCGATTGCGCTCCTCCGCCCGAAACCATTGACACAGTGTGGAGTATCGGGATTGGTGAGCATTGCCAAATATTGGGCTCTAGCAGAAAGCAGGTAGCACCGTCTACTCCAGTACGGTGTAGGTCGGTCATATCTGACTAATAACTTACTTTAGTAAGATAGATACATCCGTCGTTATATTTATTTTTTTTTAAATGTGTTTTACTTTCAAGTATTCTAACTTTCAGTTGTCGTCTACTGCCTCGTTCGCACTCAAACCCCCTTGGTGAGTACTCCAATAACAGCAGTAGTGAGCTTCTGGCTCATGGGTTCTCCATTTAGCTTTATGTTTAAGTAAAATGGTCAAAATTATGTAATCAAAATTGTGTGTCTTCATTATTCTGATACATGAGCAAAATGTGTGTTTCCAGTTGAGTTCACGTTATCCTCACGGCCTCAACTCCCCCTCCCCCCTTGTTACACCTCACACACACACCCCCCCCCCCCTCCCACAGTTTCCGCAGTAGTATAGTCCACTACTAATCCCTATTTTACTGTTCGTTCACATGGACGCCGCACCTTCCCCCTAGCGGGTGTTCTCTCCTCTGGTGGCTAGGTCAATCCCTGGGCTTCTGACGTTATTGACCTTTAGTCCACTGACCCTCCTTAACCACACATCCCGCTCATTCACTCCTTTGTAAGCCATCATCCGCCCTGGTACCCGTTTTATGCTCGGTCGTCCTCGGAGCCAATATCAATGAAATAAATCCTCGTCTGGAAGGCTTCAACTGCTCTACGACACCATACAATAATGTAAAGTTAATACAACACGTTATTAATTTTAACCATTAACAGCTGTTAACTACTTTGTTAGACAAATAACAATAAGGACACACGTTTACTGACCCTCAGGAGTGTCAAATACTGGAGAGAATAAGGAAACACACACATGTGTTAGATTTTGCTGGCAACAATACAGATGACTAACTAAAGGCGAGTTAATTTTCACAGAGATATCTATTATATTCCTTAGATGGAACTTCTGTCTACATCATTCAGAAGTCCGAGGTGTTGAGAAAGATTATTTACTGGCCTCGACAACATAAAATACCCGTCACATATGCGATACAAGTCTATTTTATTTATTATTATTATTTATTAATTGGTAGTATAGTAAGTGCCGATCTCCCTGGCGAAGGGATTAAGGACGTTGTTCGTAATCTCTTATACCCTCGTACGAAACACAGCTGCGCGAGATTCAGCAGGGATCGCGTCGTGTTGGTTACTTATAAGGGTATGTGGGCCGGTCGTTCAGAAAGCAATGGCAAAATACTGAACGTAACACTTGCCTAGTACATCAGCAGCAGCTGCAAAATGCTGTTGACTGAATTGTCCTGTAAAGAGTATGCAAAAAAAAACAAAAAAAGTGCAGTAAGTAAAGCATACTTCTACACCCTTTATAACTCATTGGACTCATGGTGCTTGACCTATAATTGGTGGGTGATGTTTTCAATAACACTTCAACTGCCATTACTTCCCCACGCATTTCCTGGTACCATGTTCGGCTAGTTTGACGTGGGAGTTTTGAAAAAAAAATCAGCAGGTCAGCA
Organism: Cepaea hortensis; assembly: GCA_963921405.1. Taxonomy (NCBI): domain Eukaryota; kingdom Metazoa; phylum Mollusca; class Gastropoda; order Stylommatophora; family Helicidae; genus Cepaea; species Cepaea hortensis. The sequence goes on from OY992876.1 coordinate 206,496,925, forward strand.
TGGTCGAATGGGTATAAACGCGTGTTCTTAAACATCCGTTTTGCTGATGCCAAGGTAAGCGGTTCAACCCCTACACTGGACAGCTGGACTAAAATGTTGACCTGTGGTACTTGACTTGGGGACGTAAATTACAAGTACCTCTGAAGTCGAAGAAGCTTCGCCTGTTTGCGAGGGATACTGTTAATAGCGAAAGTTAATCCACACACAAAATTCAGTCCATCACTACTATAAATAGTGTGTATCGACTACGCTTGGATTCAAAGCGAGCGAGCACACACACACGCACACACACACACACACACACACACACACACAACCAGTGAAGCAAGGGTGCGTAATTGAACCCATCACCACCAGGCTGCCAGGCGAGCATCTAAATCTTTTTGTAAGGCGTAACTTTGAGTGCACACGGATATTTGTATGAGGGCTCCAGTCTCATCCCATAGACGTCGCAAGGAGAATACGTAGCCCTGGCGAGAATCCAAATATGTGTATACAAGAATAACATACAAGTTAGTTGCATTACATTACTTTACAATTCCTTTCTAAACCACAGACGTTCATACCTTCGAACTCAACACAAGGCTTAAAAATCAGTTACATGTCCTTTATATAACGTAGCAGTTAACGCCAGCATTTATTGGCTGTTCGTGATTCCTGGCAAGCTTATTATGTTCAATAGTTTGCAATTGCATTCTGAACGGCCCGCACCTATAACATTTCATAAAACAAACCGAGCTGCGCCCCTATCACCTTCGCCAGGGAGCGGCTGCTTCTAAATCGCGTGCAGCTAATTTCACACCCTAGACTCGTATGTCGGGGAATAATGAAACGCGTTCACGTCCCCAAAGCCACATGCACTTACACGAGAATAACACATGATTTAAATTTTCCGTTTTTTGTTTGTTTAAAGTGTTTAATTGTTTAAATTCACATGTGCAGATGCGTATTCGGCATTTTTTTTTTTTTTTTTTTTGGATTTTCAACACGCAACGGATTATTTAAGGTGCAGAAGGTAACCAACCATGGGTCCTCCGAGCGTTTTCCTCCAGAACTATTAGGGCTCATTCCAGCCTTTCCGTAGTTTATAAACATCCACAGAGAGGAAGGTCATGGATTGCAGGGGCAAAAGGCATAATCAGGAATGAGTGCTCAATCAAGCCGATACACAAAGTAAAGAAATGGATCGACAGACGGACCCAAAAAGGCTGAAATAAAGGAATGGAATGAACCGACAGAGGCATACACATAGGTAGAATTTAAAAAAAGAAATGGATTGACAGAGGCGCACACACACACATGCTGAAATAAAGGATATGAATGGATAACGAGAGATACACTCAAATGCAGAAATAAATTAAAGGAATGGATCGACCCACAAATTTAGAAATAAAGGAAAGGATCGACAGAGACATACACAAGTACAGAAATAAATGAAAAGGAATGGATCGGCAGACACAAGAATAGAAAGAAAGAATGGGTTGACTTTGGCATACACAAGAGCACCTTCCACTAGATGGTCATCACACTTGATGAAGAAGTATATGCAATATTCAAGAGCTTATTATCTTAGATGGATTCTGTTTAGAGGAATGGAACCTTACACAAAAGCATGCCGAAGTCCGACACACTAACATGTGTGTTGCATAGCTCATTTTTTACACAAATCCTTTAAAATAGAAACGAAGAAGAAGAAATATGAAATTATGAATCGACAGTATTGCATCCGGGACATTTCCATAGTGTAACGTCTCCTTCGACATTAGCCAAAGAAGAGTTCCTAAGGTAATGATACATAGTGACAGCCTGAATGCAAGTCTGCCTGGGGTTTGAAAGAATGTATAGAGTGGCGGTGTGGTTTTGCAAAATTAAAGTTACAACTGAATGACGAAAATTCCGAGAGCAATACGTAATAATGTAGACATGTGGTATTGTGCGGTTGTGATTTTCCAGCTAAAGATAAGATAAGTGTTTTATATGAGCTAGATTGATAATATACATCTATAACTTCATGTATGAGAATGGAGTTGTAGACGATCTCGGCAGCTTTGAAATTGATAGCTGGTAATAGACATGCCAGAGCACTCATTGTGTCTGAAATTATCAGCCTGTATTGCTAAACGTTAAAAATGGTTAGCTAGGTATTTAATGAATACAATGGCACGGAACGCTGAAGAAGAAGAAGAAGAAGAAGAAGAAGAAGAAGAAGAAGAAGAAGAAGAAGAAGAAGAAGAAGAAGAAGAAGAAGAAGAAGAAGAAGAAGAAGAAGAAGAAGAAGAAGAAGAAGAAGAAGAAGAAGAAGAAGAAGAAGAAGAAGAAGAAGAAGAAGAAGAAGAAGAAGAAGAAGAAGAAGAAGAAGAAGAAGAAGAAGAAGAAGAAGAAGAAGAAGAAGAAGAAGAAGAAGAAGAAGAAGAAGAAGAAGAAGAAGAAGAAGAAGAAGAAGAAGAAGAGAAGAAGAAGAAGAAGAAGAAGAAGAAGAAGAAGAAGAAGAAGAAGAAGAAGAAGAAGAAGAAGAAAGAAGAAGAAGAAGAAGAAGAAGAAGAAGAAGAAGAAGAAGAAGAAGAAGAAGAAGAAGAAGAAGAAGAAGAAGAAGAAGAAGAAGAAGAAGAAGAAGAAGAAGAAGAAGAAGAAGAAGAAGAAGAAGAAGAAGAAGAAGAAGAAGAAGAAGAAGAAGAAGAAGAAGAAGAAGAAGAAGAAGAAGAAGAAGAAGAGAAGAAGAAGAAGAAGAAGAAGAAGAAGAAGAAGAAGAAGAAGAAGAAGAAGAAGAAGAAGAAGAAGAAGAAGAAGAAGAAGAAGAAGAAGAAGAAGAAGAAGAAGAAGAAGAAGAAGAAGAAGAAGAAGAAGAAGAAGAAGAAGAAGAAGAAGAAGAAGAAGAAGAAGAAGAAGAAGAAGAAGAAGAAGAAGAAGAAGAAGAAGAAGAAGAAGAAGAAGAAGAAGAAGAAGAAGAAGAAGAAGAAGAAGAAGAAGAAGAAGAAGAAGAAGAAGAAGAAGAAGAAGAAGAAGAAGAAGAAGAAGAAGAAGAAGAAGAAGAAGAAGAAGAAGAAGAAGAAATAATTGACACTTCTATCTTTTTTGTGGTAAGCCCATCACGTTTAGCGGTAATAGTGATTGTGTCTGTCCACAACCTACTGTCTCATGTGCTGCCAATCATTTCCAATCTTGATGTTCCTCTATGATGACAATCCGTTCAATCTCTCATGTCCTCCATGTGCCTCTTTTTCCTCCAACATAACCATTGTGATGACACAGAATGGGGACTGTGTTCTTCTCAAGTGAGTAACCGTTTCTATTTACGAGTTAACTTCTTTCACGATACATTAATTGTTCTGTCTCTCCGTCCATGATGTTCTCATCATTCTTTTGTAAAGCAAAATTTCCGCATCCTCCAAATAATTCATCACGTGTCTGCTAATTGTCCTTGATTTACTTCCAAACATACGGATTGTCTCAATATAGCTCGTAAGAACACTTTTCCTCCGCTTTATTGACAAAGATAAATTGCAGACAGCTTCTGTATCATGTGAAATGTTGCTTTTACTTGCACTATTCTACATTTAACATTACTTCTGTTCCTATGTTATTCAGAATAAATCCTTTGTTTTGACTTCCTGTTGCAGTTATTTATATCTTACATGGACTTACATTGATACACTGGCACGGCCATGTAGAAATTCTATGGAACCAATGAATAGATTTATTAGCGACAAAAACTTCAGTGTGGTAGCAACGAACATGAAGTTTCTTTGACTATGTTGCGAAGAAGAGAACTGCGTGAATAGGAGGAGACCAAGAGAGACTTTTCTAGACAGTTTGACATCACGGAGGAAGATAAGGATAAGAAATTATTGGCGCTACACGAGACGAAAGGCTGATCACAAATGCCACACGGTACGGACTATAAGAAAAAGAAGCAGAAGTTGTAGAGACTACGATACAATGGCTGGATACAAATTAGTTCAGTGCACTAAAAGTAGTAGCATGTGTATGGATTATGCTTGAGTTCAAAGAATGCACACACAACAATGAAATAAGTGGACAAGATTAGGCGACCTCAACGCGATTTTCCCATTGAAATACCTTAAAGTCGCTTAAAAGTCGACAGGGTCGACTTCATTGCACCGGGTTTTGCCCCATATGGTGACCTAATGATTATAATGAATTATATAAATATAACATAGAAAATTATCACATACCATCATCCGAATCGTATTCATCTTCTGTACTATCATAAAAGACGTTTCCAGGCTGGGACAGACTGGAGCAAACCCACATCATGATGAACACAAATCGGCACAGTGGGACTTGAACCCTGGTCTCCATGTTGTAATGGATGTAAATAAACAGCCGGCAATTCCTTAGTGTCTCCAAATGCTGAACCAAGTATACCTGAATATGATGAAATATACCTTATTAAAAAACACACAGATAATGTATGCATCGGCATCATCATTGTGTGCCATAATGGTAAGCGTGGGCGGTCATATTTCGGCATCTCACATGATCACCAGAGTCGTGGATCAGCTCTGTTTCTTGTCTCGACCATACCATGTGGTCAAACCATTCAGATATTTACTTCTAAGCCTTCTTCTTGTTCTTTTCCCCTCAATCTTACCAGTTATCACCAAGCTATCCGGTTTATTAATTTTCATAATATGCTCCAAAAGTCATCCTTCTCTCTCCCCCCCCCCCCCCCCCCCCCCGAATTAGGGTCACGTGAGGCCATGCGTTCAGGTGGTGGATGAAGTTGAAGAGCAACCGAAAGATAGTTGTACTTTATTGTCTCCAATTTCGCGACAGCAGTCAGAGGATCTCTGTTTCTATTTGTTTTCCTTTTTTTTTTTGTGGGGGAGGGGTGTGTGAGACAATGGCTACGGTTATCGACCAGTACAGTCACTGCTTAGAAGGAAATCAATGGCAAACTACCTTATTTACAGATACAAAGGAAGTTATATTTTAATGTATGCACACGAAACGGAATTACGTGACTATTCTACACAGCTTTAAGTGCGTTTGTCATGAGGTCTTAGACCCCTATTATTTACAAACACAGGTGCTCCACCGGTTATGTAATCAGTAACATGTCGACAGCCTTTACTTCCGCGGGCATTTCATGGTACCCCTTTTAGTCTGGGCCTACCTGCGAGTCAAGGTCATATTGTAAAATGTAATCAGCATCGAACCTGGGATCACGGGGCCTACAGACAGTCGCCTACTACTACGTTACCACTGTTCCCTAGAATATACACGCATACACAGAAACACACTTAGACTCACATTTACACACTTACATACATATGCACATACATACACACATCCATCCATCCATCCATCCAAAATAATGCTGATGATGATGCCAAAATGATGAAAAGATAATACAATCGAGAATACAATACATGCCTCTTGTCAGCTGTAGGTGCTGAAAAGACCAATGCTAATTAATGTTTTTAAGATGCATACTGAGTTAGGGGTGGTAATTAGGGGATGAATTCTTATTGATTATTAGCATACGATTGATTAAAGCCCCGCCTTACTGTTAGAATAGTCGTAGCGAAAGGTATGCGTTATGTATATGCAATTATCCAATCAACCAACCATTGGTAGAAGTAGGCTGGGCTCTATGTCGAGCAAGAGAAAAAAGCGGTAGCATGACTCACTCAATAAACTACCAGCGAAACAATTACGATTTGCTGCAGCTGATCGATGCCAATTTCTGAGATTTAGTCTGGACTGACGCTGATATACTAATTATGTCAACTGTTGATGTCGTTTTTCGCAATGTGGCGGGCAGTTTTGTGTAATCTCTCCAGGATGAGAATGTCATGAGAGACTGTGGTACCTATTCCTCCATGGACTGTTCTTCCTATGCACTTTAGTTCCCTATATACCGTCCACAAAACACGCCAACTATCTTACACATTTATATTTGTCCTCTCCATTGCAATTAATATATATTTTTAATTCTTTTCTCCATGACCCTTTAAGGTCTTCTGCAATTCCGTTTACCGTGTGAGTTCCAGACAAGAGAGTGTCTAGTTATACCTCCTCGGGATATCTCTGTGAGTGTCCTTCCCAGAATTAGCGTCTTGTCCTCACATCGTGGTTCACTAGGTTGCTTATTTCTCTCCATGAACTCTACATTAGTGATTCTGTCATACCATTTTATACCCACCTTTACGCAACGATCGCAGACCGCCTTGCGTTGAATTCCATACAATGGTATAAGTGCCGTACTGGTCGTTTAGAAAGCAATGGCAAACTACTGAACGTAAAATTTGCCCAGGAATCACAAACAGCCCACAAGAAAATGCTGGAGTTGACTGCTGCGTCTTGTAAAGAATATGCAACAAACTTAAACTATACAATTAGACTTATAGATTATGATGGTGCAAGCACAGTTCCATAACATGTTTCTATTTTTCGAACTTGATTTGTCTTCAACGCATCGTCTCTCTCTCTCTCTCTCTCTCTCTCTCTCTCTCTCTCTCTCTCTCTCTCTCTCTCTCTCTCTCTCTCTCTCTCTCTCTCTGGCAATGGGGGTTAAATTCTACGTACAATGGCATACCTAAAATCTGTGGAGGAAACATGATCAACATCGAGTAAGTTCCAGCCAGACCGCATGTTTTATGCTGAATCATAATCTTTCACATGATAAAATCCAGTCTCGCAGAAGTGAAATCATGAAGAATTGTTTACAGAACCGATCTCGTACACCCCACTGTTTCTCAGCTGTGAGAGGAGAAGAAAAGCACTGCCACATATTCACCGTAAAGCTAATACTTCAGTACCCAGTCCGGTCAAAAGACGCCATACCAACGCAGTCCTATGGACGCGCCCTTTTTTCAGAGCTCCATTAATCTGAACGCTAAAGCCTCGGTCGCGTGGTGAAAGAGTTACGGATACAATTCGTAATCCCGCATACGGTGTTCGAAACACAGATGTGGGCGATTTGGCAGAGGACCACCTTACTTTGTGTTTTTATGAAATGGTATGGTGGTATGGGTGCCGGTGGTTTAGAAAGCTATGGCAAACCATTCAACGTAAATATGCCCAGGAATCACGAACAGCCCAAAACGCTGCGATTGACTGCTACGTCCTGTAAAGATATGCAACTAACGTAATGAATCGGATTTGAGAGTTAACAACAAAGCCCAGTCTCCCAGAGGATTGACTAAACTAACCATGTCTACAAACCAGCCCAGTCTCTAAGAGGATTGACTAGCCGTGCCTAGAAACCAAGCCTAGTATCCCAGAGGATTTTCTACATACGTCTACCAACCAAGCCCCGTCCCCAAGAGGATGGATTAAGCATGTCTACAACAAAGCCCAGTCTCCCAGAGGATCCATCCACCATGTGCCATGACGATAAGCATGAGCGGTCATGTTATGCCATCTCACTCGATCACCAGAGTCGTGGATCAGCTCCGTATTCCTGTCTCAGCCATGCCACGTGGCACAGCCATCCAGGTATTTAATTCTCGGTTGTTCCCTTGGTCTCTTCCCTTCGATCTTGCCAATCGTAATCATGTTCTCCAAGTCATTTCTTCTCATAACATGCCCAACAAAATTTGACAGTCTACGCCTAATGACTCTAATCAGTTTACGATCTACATTTGTTACTTGAAGGACTTGCTCACTGGTTTTTCTGTCAGTCCATGGTATTCTTTGCATTTTCCACAGAAATCACATGTTTTTTTCAGCTTGACTGCTCATTGTCCACGCTTCACATCCATACACAAGTACACGTTCTATGTAGCACTTCAACACTCTTTTTCTCCTTTCAATTGATATAATTTTATTGGTCAGTATGTTTTTCATCTTGCAAATTGTTACCTTTGCAATGGCAATTCTTGTTCTAATATCTTCAAGGCATCTCCCATCAGATGTTATGACTGTTCCGAGATAATTGTCTCGATTCAGTTGCTTAAGAATATTTCATTTACTCGTATATTACATTGACATTGTGGCATTTCCTTCTTCACAGTGACGACCATAATCTGTGTCTTCTTAACATTCAGTTCTAATCCTAGTTGTTCACTGTGTGCAACAACCGCATCTACTAAATTTTGCAGGTCCTGCTCATTTTCTGCAATCAAGACTGTATCATCTGCATATCTAATGTTATTGATTTATCCTCCGCCAATGTTGATTCCTTCCATATCTTCTATATTTCTGAAAATATTTTCACTGTACAGGGAAAAAAGATCTGGATAAATTACACATCCCTGGCTGATATTGACCTACTTAATTATCACTTCTTATGGCAGCTTGTTGTTTCCAACATATGTTTTTTACAAGTCTAAGGTCTTTTCCATCAATTTGTAGATCTTCAAGCATCCTTATCATGTCGACATGTCTTACTTTAATGAGATCCTTAGTGTAGTCAATAAAACAAAAATATAGATCTTTGGTTACTTCTATAGAACGTTCAATTACTGTTCTCAATATATACACAGCATTTACTGTGCTTTTTCCTTCTACAAACCATCATTATTATTCTCCTATTTCGAGTTGTATTTTCTTCCTAACTCTTTGCATTATAATTGTCAGCATAATCTTTGTGATATGGCCCATTATACTAATTGTTCGATGCTGATCTTATTCCAAGGCTCCTGATTTCTTCGGGATTGCAATATAGAATTACATAATTCAGGAGGTACACCTCCAGTATCGTATATAGCGTTCAGCATTCTGGTGACTTGGTCTATTCCATATTCTTCCAAGGCATTAATCATTTCTATTGTAATGATATCTGTACCCGGGGTTTTGCAAGTTTTCATATGGTTAAGAGCATTCTGAACTTCCATATTCAAAATTAATGGTCCTTCATTATTCAAATTTCACACCAGCAGAATAAAATTCAGTTATACAGTAATGTCCGAAACAAAACAACAACAACAACAACAAAAACACACACACATCGGGTTCAGATAGAATAACCACAGAAGCTACCCAGGTGAGTGGGATAAACAAAATAGTTATGAGACTAACATGACATTGTAATATAACCTGCGAAGTAAAAAACAAACAAACAAACAATAGCCAGACGATAAGTAACAAGCAGTAATAGTACCATTATTGAAATAGAAATGCAACATTAGAGAGTGTGGAGCATAAAGAGTCACAAAGAGAAAATGTACACACAACTATTGGAGCAATGTGCTAGACCCATAATCGAACAACAGGTAAGCAATATTTTTCCCGTAGTGAATTTGAATAACGAAGACACAAACAATAGATTGCACGATTTATTGCCTGGCATATTGCGCTGCATCTCGTCGGGTATATACTGCAGAATTCACACAGCATAAATTAAAGTGACTCGATAATTCCTTCAAGCTGAAATATAAACATATTCGCACAGTAATTTCATTTATCTACCACGGTTAATTTCCCACTGTTTATCGTTTGCAATACCCTATCATATGCATATTTCATATTGTTGCGAGGAACATAAGAAGAATGTTAAACGTGCATGCGTGCCAAACTCTGAACGCTTTAAAATAAAGATCATTCGTTCTTTCATTCTTTAGTTCATTCGTTCGTTCGTCCGTTCGTTGGTTCAATCGTTCAATATTATGTCATCTAATTAAGATTCATCTCATATCATAAATTGCTTATATTTCATAATATTGTGAAGCACGATTTGAAAACATTTTCCCTCACCGCCGCACACCTCGTTTCAGTGGGTGGTACTGAACTACTTTGTGATCAATTTGCATGGTACCTTGTTGTTTTCAATACGTTCTGTATATGCCTAAGGTTTATAGGTATCATTAAAACATACGTGTCCAAATAGTTGAAGTCTAAAAAGACATGTATACGAATGCCCATTTTAAAACATTCATGTCATATATCCTGGTAGGAGAATTCCTTACCACTAACATACAGCAATTTGATTTTATGAGAATGCCAGATTTATATACTCAATATACCAATTTTATGAGGCCGTTTTGTTTTAAAGTATTTGCATTATCGGGTTAGTGTTTGCTCCTTCTATAAATAATAACGTTAATTGCGTGATCATAAACATGACGTTGCAATTAAACTCAGTAGACATTTATCTGTGAGTGATTTACAGGGCAAATTTTCGCGCAGCAGTCTGCTATTGCTATCTGAACGACCGATGCCTCATACCATTGGGATCAACACAAAGCGACCTGCTTCCAAATCGCGGCGGCAGATTCGAAACCTTGACTCTGTAAGTCGGGGAATTGTTAAATTGCGTTTCATTATCATTGAAGCCACAGAGCCCCTTGTATAAATAATTAAATGTATTTGAACAAAGAAGACAGAAACAATAGATTGCACGACTTATTGCCTGGCATATTTCGCTGCATCTCGCCGGGTACATACTGCAGAAAGCAGTCAACATAAGTAATTAGATAAATCCTTCAAGCTGAAATATGCAAATATTCGCAAAGTAATTTCAATTACCTACCACAGTATTTTAAACTGACTATCATGAACTGAACGTACAATTTGCTTAGTACATTAACAGCAACTGAAAAATGCTGGTGTTAACTGCAATGTACTGCAAGGGATATGCAACATTTAAAAAAAAATCATGTCTTTATATTTGCAGGAAACTGGCCTATGCAGATTAATCATGATGGCTTCTGCAACTTTTAACAAGCGACTATGGCGAAATATGCCAGGGAATAAACCGCGCAATATATTGATTGTGCTTCCTTTATTCAAATAAAATGCATTCTTGTATATTGTCTGTTGTGCCTTTAACTATTTCTGTCCCTGACAATAATGTCGAATAATTCATGTCTCAATATGTGTATAAATCTTGTCGTGGAAAGCTTTGTTGTTAACCTTAATCTGTGCATCAGTCATAATGTGAACCATGTGTGATCTAAGCATTTGTTGTTTTGATGTAATATTGCCTGCATCACAAAGTTGTCAGATGATTATGCTATCTATGTAAAAATTTAAAAGTAATGGGTGCTTTTCCCATGCATTTATATTATTGGGTATATGGTGCTACAAAACTATTGTTTTATAAACCATTCGGACTCGATTGGTAACGTGGTGAATATGATGTCGCTCGCCTTATATTTCCGAACATGACCTAGTAGATTAATATGGTAATCTGATCATGAATATTAATCTGTTGACATGCAATTATGGTAATATCTGTATGAATATTATTATGTCGTGGTGAATTAATGAATATATCGGCATGAATATTAATTTGTCCTTGGTAATTCAAAGAGACATGGGCATGAATCCGTTCTTGTGACATCATGGCGATTTCAGCGTAAATATTATTCTATCCAGGGGAATTCATGCAAATATCGGCACGAATATTAATCTGCTCTTTGTAATTCTTAGAGATATTTGCATGGATATAATTCGATCCTTGTGAACTCCTGTCTGTAGATATCGGTATGAATATTAAACTGTCCTTGTGAACTCGTGGATATATCGGCATGAATATTAATCTGCCGTCATGATTGTGTATGTGTGTGTGTGTGTGTGTGTGTGCGTGCGCGCGCGCGCGTGTGTGTGTGTGTGTGTGTGTGTGTGTGTGTGTGTGTGTGTGTGTGTGTGTACTAGACGCATTAATATGAAATTCGTAAAAGGGTGATAGAACTTACAATAATCATGCCATTGTCTTGTAACCAGTCATTATTGTTGTTAAGCTTGTCAAAAGCGTTAATCACGTGACATCACGGTGCAGACAAACACGATGGCCTTATAATTATAGTTTCAAGATGGCCGCCACAACTTTGACATGCTGCACAGACATGTAACGCGATGTTATCCGTTTGCTTTTTGATCAGTGGAGGGATGAAACCTATAGAAATTCATTGCCGAACGAAGATCTAGTATGGTGATGAATGCCTCAGTCCAGCAAGTTTATGGACGGTGTAGAACGTTTCTAAATGGCGCGACGTCTGTGACAGACTGTTCGCGACCGGGTCAGGCACACAGAGTAGTGACCCCAGAGTCAGTTGCAGTCTTTGAAGGCCTTGGACAGGAAAACCGCCGATTGACTGTGAGTGACATTGTCGCACATCTTGACATTAGTCAAGATTCAACACACGTCATCATCCATGATGTGCTATAGTACCTCACAGTGTCTGCAAGGTGGGTGCCACGGCAGTTTACTCCAGAATTTAAACAACGACACATTGATACATGTCAAGAGAGCGAACAAGGAATGGCGAAATCCCTCCTCACCGAAAAAAGAAAACGTTTCGCAAGGAGTCATCTGCAGGGAACGAACGAACGAACGAACGAACGAACGAACAAACTTTATTTTGGGCACGCAGGCCCGTCTTACATTCGGCCCTTCCAATCACTCATCTTTCGTTCATCAGTGCATAGTGCATTCACATAGGAAAAAAACATTGTCAAATGAATGTAAGCATAAACAATGCATGTTACCATGTTATGAGACAAATTCCCCACCCACCCATCCATCTATCTATCCGCGTGTCTCCCACACACACATCCACCGCCTAACCACACCCATACCCACAGGCACATACATGACCCCATCCATCCACGCATCCCCCAACCGACACATCCCAAATACACTCCCACATACATCATCTCCCTACCCACACACACACATCTCCCACCCACCACATCCCCCACCCACCCACACACCCAGGCACACATGCATGCAACCACCCATCCATACCCACACACACACACACATCCTCCACCCATCCCATAACCTATCAACACTCACCCACCCACGTAACCTCCATCACCCACCCACACACCCCCAAATACTCAGCCAAACACACATCCCCCAACCACATTTCCAACACCCACACACATACATATTCCCGCCAACTCACATATCCTGCACTTACCCACACACAAAACCCGAACCCACACACACATCCTCCACTTGCACACATATCACCCACCACACAATCTCCGCCACCCAAACATCCCGCACCCACACATCCCATCCCACCCCCAACATACACAGACTCACCCTCCCACACATCCTCCACCCACCCACTCGCCAACCATCCCACCCCAATCTCCAAACCCCAATCACACATCCCTTAACTACACATCTCACCACCCATACACACGCACACGCGCGCGCACACACACACACACACACACATACACAAACAAACACATCTCCCCATCCATACACACATCCTCACCCATCAACACATTCCTCATCCAAAAACACACACCAACCACCCACACACACCCCACCACCCACATATACCCCATCGACACACATCCGCCTTCTCACCCACACACACATCCCCCACCCATACACTCATCTCTCACACACAGCCACCCACTCACGTACTCATCCATCAACCATTCACACATACACATCACCCACCCACCCACCCATCAACACATGCATCTCACATCTACCCTCCTGTCGTAATATGTGTCGTCCCTGGTGTGAGGGGAATCAACACCCACATTCTTTTATCCCCATATCATTATCTTGAGGATCTCATAGCTTTCTGTCCACAACACCCCGTCAGTCCCTGGATCACTCTCTCTCTCTCTCTCTCTCTCTCTCTCTCTCTCTCTCTCTCTCTCTCTCTCTCTCTCTCTCTCTCTCTCTCTCTCTTACCACTGGACCATGCCCTTTCTCATTCTGTTCCAAAACATACTACACAACTCCAGCTTCTAAATACATGACAAATTAATTTCATAAAGAAAATTGTCAGGTATGTGCAAAGTGTATGTGTAGAATGTCTGTCGTATAATCTAGAGTGTATGCAGAATCAGACCGAACAACTCAGGAGCAAAGTCTGCTTCATCACAGTACTGGCCACACAACAGCACCATAGATCAAGTACAGAAGACCTCACCAAATGCTGCGTCTCTCCGGCCAAATGTCGACTTCCTCCAATAGCTCTTGGATACTCCGGATGCCTGGTCACCAATAGTGGATATAGTCCAATACTGACCATGAATATGACACACACAGTGTAACTAATATGTCCCTAAAAGTTCTGTGATCCGATACTCCTTGTATAGTAAAATAATGTTTACTGTCACTTTGAAACTAAATGTTAGTAGTTTATTTCTCATAGGAATTCCCCAATTGTAACATACAATGTTAATTGGTAATGTCTCACAAGAATTCCCAATTTGGAAAAACACAATGTTCAATTTCCAGTTCTCTATATAACTACTATTGTTCCCGTTACTCGTGGTATTGTAAGTGTCTTCACTTTATTATGATGAGAACTACCACTGAGGAATTACTCTTATAGTCTCAT
>OY992876.1:206516158-206583658 GCA_963921405.1 Cepaea hortensis
AAAAACCATATTTGTGAAGGCTTGTACCTCAGCGATACGTTGGTGTATTTGTGAAGGCTTGTAGCTCAGCGACACTTAAGTTTATTTGTTAAGATATGCTTTCAGTGACACTTTAGTATATTTCTGAAGACGTGTTGCGTCAGTAAGCCTTTGGTTATATTTGTCTAGACTGGGTTGTCTCTATTAGAACTAGGAGCTCAGGGAGCGAACTAGGAATTACCGATGAATCAGAAAATGAAGAGAATACGCTAACATTGGACAGGGCATACATTGAGGAAAGCTGATAATAGTATAGCCTAACTAGGAAGGCTATTATTGTCTGGAAGGCGAGGCTTTGCTTTTATTTGTTAACTGTTATTTCAGTGAGGCGTGGTGTTAAATTGTTCAGACGTGTTATTTCAGCGAGGTTTTAGTTTCACGTGACGTAATTTATTGCATCAGTGAGATTTTGGTTTTTAGTTGTCAAGAGTTGTTAGGTTTTATTGTGTTCCTTGTATCATAACTCCTTGGTTTTTATGTTACTTGGTCTTATGTATCGACTCATGTGTACCAGCTAGAATCACACATTCACACACACACACTTACACACACGCACACACAACATCACACGTACACACTCACATATACACCTACATACAGACACCCACACACTCACTTCATTGGCACCTTGGCACCTTGCCGTCTTGACAGACGATAGTTTGTGCTTCAAAAAGGCATAATAACTATTACCCATGGCGGTAGCGAATGTGACTGATAAGTCCAATTCGCGCTGTAAATGTTCGTTCACTGTAGGCATGTGAACAGGTGGTCATTTCCACCATCGTGCACCATCTTACGTCTCACACGCTCGGTGTGTGACTTGCTTGCTTGCTTGCTTGCTTGTGTTCGTTGGCTTGAGCTCCAACACGAAGTCCTGTATGTCGGATGAAGGCATCCTGTTGTCCAACATCAGTGTGATGTCATACAGGACTTGAGGTTTGCGTGAGTATCCGTTGTCCCATGTCTGGCTTATTGGTGTGCAGACTGGTGGTTCCTCGCCGTACAGGCAGACACTCTCCGACTTCGGAGGAATCGGCGATCCTTCTGACTTTAGCCAGGACCCCGAAAGGACCTGTTGCCCAGGACGCTCGACGAGGACGCGTCAATAGGTATTGGCCAGTATATAACCCGGCCCTGGTGCCTTAGAAACATCTCTGCGTCCTGGTGTGTGACTTATCTGCAGTCATTTTCTCCTTTGTCTTTATTCCATTTCTGATGTTTGCCCTCCATGCAACACGGTCAGCTGCTACTTGCTCCCAATGTGTATGATCAATGCCTGTATCAATCATGTCCCGTTTACACACATCTTTGTATCGCAGTAGAGGCCGACCCTGAGATCTCTTACCCACCTGTAATTCACCAAAAAAGATGTACTTTGGTATTCTACCATCATCCATCCTCCTAAGATGTCCTATCCATCAAAGTCTACGAAGACTGAGCATGGAATAAACCGTCACACAACCTGATCTTTCCAATACTTCAGTATTTGTGATTTTGTCTTGCCACTTAATAAGAAGAATTCTTCGCAGACACCGCATATGAAAGCTGTTGAGTAAGTTGTCCAGGCTTCACTGCCATAAAGAAGAGTACCAAGGACACAGGCCTGATAGACAAGGACTTTTGTTTTGGCAGTAAGCGTCCTATTCTCCCAGACTCTTTTTCTTAACCTTTTCATTGTTGTTGCTGCCTTACCAATCCGGATGTTGATTTCCTGATCTAGGGATAATTTGCTATTTACCACTGATTCTAGATATGTAAAATGGTCTACCATCTCTAGTTCGGCGTTGTCAATAAAGATTGATGGTACCCCATGTGCACCTTGTGACATAATCTGTGTCGTCTTTTTGCTAATTGTTAAACCAAATTCAGAACAAGCATTGGAGAATGCAGATAGTAGACCTTGTAATTCTTCCTCAGAGTTGGCCGTAACTGCAGCATCATCTGCAAAAAGCAACTCTCTGATCAGTACCCTCCTAATTTTGGTCTTGGCCTTCAATCTCTGAGCATTGTAGAGGCCGCCATCTGAGCGTGAGTGAATGTATACATGTGTATATGATCACGAAAGGCATATTTTAGTAGAAGTTAAAAGTATATTCCAAAGAGGGTGGGAGCTAGTACACAACCTTGCTTAACTCCACTCTTGATTTCAAACTCTTCAGAAGTTGCACCATCAAACTTGATTATACCCTTCATGCCTGTGTGGAACGATTCCACAATGGACAGAAGAGTTGGTGGGCAACCAATCTTCTTTAGTGCTTTGAACAGACCCTCACGACTGACCAAATCAAATGCCTTTGTGAGGTCGATGAAGGCAATAAACAGTGGTTGATTCTGTTCACGGCAATTTTCTTGCATTTCTCGCAATGAGAATATCATATCAATGGTAGACCGGTTCTGTCGAAAGCCACACTGTGATTTGGGGTAGACTTGCTCTCCTAGGACTTGAAGTCTGCGCAGAACAATTCAAGCAAATACTTTTCCAACAATACACAGAAATGAGTACCCTTATTGTTGTTGCAGTCGCTCCGATCGCTCTTGTTATTGTACAGTGTTATGTTGCTTGAATCTTTGAAATCCTGTGGGACTTACCCTTCTCGCCGGCATAGCTCTATTAGCTGGTGGATCTGTAGAGTGAGTGTATCTTGCCCACTCCTGATAACCCCTATTGGAATCCCATACTTATCTGGATCCTTGCCAGTTGCAAGTTCATTTATAGCACACTTAACTTCTGTTATGGTTGGAACTGTGTCCAGGTGGTCAAGAGTTGATAGAGCCTCTATGACTTTGAGGACATCATCCGCTAGTTTGGTCTCACTTGAGTAAAGCTCCAAATAGTGCTCTACCCATCTGCCCATCTGCAGTTTCTGATCAGTTATGATTTCTCCAGTCAAGGTTTTCAATGGTGCACTTCTTTTGATCATTGGACCACAGGTTTTTTTATTCCTTCATACATACTTCTGATGTTTCCCTTATCACTTGCGATTTGAATGGACTCACATAATTTGATCTAATAATCATTTGCACACTGCCTGGCAGCCTTTTGCACATCCTTCCTAGTTTGCTTTAGCTCACTCAGAGTGTTACGCTTTGGTCTTTCCTTGTTTCTTAAGAGAGCTATCTTCTTTTTATCAATCAAGGGTTGCAGAATCTGTCTGTTTGCCGCAAACCAGTCCCGTCTCTTATGATCCACAGTGCCGTAAACTTCTGCGGCAGTTTTATAAAGAGTTTCCTTTAGATGACATCACTTTTCATTTATTGTAAAATTTTCTGGTGTATCAGTGTCTGTGTCTAAGGGCTTGCGAACGCAGTTTGTGAGTCCGTATACCCGGATTCGAAACACAGCGGTGCTGGTTTTTTCGAAAAAGGTATAGGAGTCGGTCGTTCAGAAAGCAATGTCAAACTACTGAACGTAAAATTTGCCCAGGAATCACGAACAGCGAAAATGCTGGGGTAGACTGCTACGTCCTGTGAAGGACATGCAACTTAAATTTTTTTTTAAACCAGTGAAAGCGTCTTCAAGTTGCTGTTGAAATTGAAAGCACTTTTCTGGATCATAAGTGTTAATAATATTAATCCTGGGGCTAGATTTGTGTTTAGCTGTGTAGTTTCTCTTTGGTCTCAGTGTAATCCTTGCATCAACCAAAGGATGATTCGTATCACAGTCAGCACTGTGGTAACTTCGAGTCAATGATATATGGTTCAGATGTTGTCTCCGTGTGTTGATGACGTCCAGCTGGTGGAAAGGTAACACCAATACATCTGGAACAAGACAAGCTGCAGAAGCTGCGGGATCAGCAAAGCGTAACTTTAACTGTCCGCCTGTCAGAGCTTCGATCCTAGACCAGCTGCCAACAAAGGCTTAGGGCCTGGTCTGCCCTGCCATGCCATTTTGTCTTTAGATTTCCTCGCACCAGTATAAGGCTTGTACCCTCCCAATTGCGCTCTTCCGTCCGAAGCCATTGGCACAATGTGGGGTGTCGTGTTTGGTAAGCGCCGTCCAACGTTCGGCGCTAACAGAAAGCAGGTAGTACTGTCTACTGTTATACGGTAGCCTAATCATATCTGACTAAGACTAATATATATATATATATATATATATATATATATATATATATATATATATATATATGTGTGTGTGTGTGTGTGTGTGTGCGTGTGTGTGTCCATGTGTCCATGTGTATGCCTATGTGTATTGGACCTTTCCTCACCCTCCCGGTGGTCAAGTGTTCGAACCCTCCTTGAAATAGGAATTAATGTTTCCGTTGATTTAGTCCCCGAACATCAACCCACCCTTCACGTAATCCGGGACTGGCGAAGGGTTTAATGACGTTGTTCGTAATCCCGTATACTCACATGTGAAACACAGCTGAGCGAGATTCGGCAGCGGATCTCGTTGCACTGGTTACTTACGGAGGTATGTGAGCCGGTATTTCAGAAAGCAATGGCTAACTACCGAATGTAAAGCTTGCCAAGACAACAGCAGCTGAAAATGCAGGTGTTGACTGCAATGTCCTGCAAAGGATATGCGGAAATAAAATAGAGGCGGCTGTTGTTATATGGACATCACGCACTGAGTGTTGATATGTCTACAAATATGGGACTATTGCACTATGCTATAAACGTTGCAATGCGTGAAACTGGATTCTTTCCCTTCCATTTAACTCTGCGCGTGTCTCTGTGTACGATTGTATTGTAGTATTATTTACAACTCTGATTAATTGCCCTTATTTGTTTTGTACTAGTGTATGGATTAGTTCGATACATATAATACATGCATGAAGCAAGGAGATAAAACAAGATTTAGTAGTTCATGTGTATAGTACAGCTGCTTGTGATTTTACTTAGTTAAATTCATCGAGACGATAATAATTACGTTCTAATTTACGAATGCGTGACACATAACTGGATACGTGATTTTCTATTGAATGTTCTTCTATCATAAAGCTTGGTGGAATGATGACGTACTTCCTGATGTATTTGATTGTTGTTTTCAGCGGCAAATACGTAACTGCGTCGTATGTAGACATAGAGAACCTCAATGATGTAATTACAGCTGCCGCTAAATCGCCTAGAAGCACACAATTCCACACCTCAGCTTTATCTGCAAGGAACAACGAAAAGAGCACAGCTTCGGAGATATATTTTCCAGACTTAGCTGGGTTTGATTACAATGAGCGATCAAGAATCATCATTGATTCGTTGGACATGAATCATTCTTTACGACAAAGACGAGATATAACTTGTGAACTTCCTACTGAGATGGTTCAGGATATTACTAATTTGTATACTTTGTTAAATAAGACCACGTATATTATTGGCTTGGTCAAGCAGTATCCTGCAACGGTGTTTCAGCCCGAGCAGCGTCAAGATTGTCCCCCTGAGGTACAGTTCATGTTTTATCCGGTCTGCCCAGCATATCAGATGAATCATTATCTGGGAGAAAAAGCCATTCCAAGGTTAGTCGCTTCACCATTATAGATAGTTTACATGAAACAGTTTCCCAGCTCCTCCTCTTCTTCTTCTGGCGTTCGTTTTTTCATGTGTACATTCACCGACTAGTTCTCGTGATGTAGCCCCATTTGTTCAGCTGCTCTTTTGTTCCAAGTAGGTTTGAATACAGTGCCGTCTCACTAGGTCAGTATTCCTTGCTTGACTGGCTGTAATAGGGGTCATCCTGGAGAACATGCTCTGCAGTTTGATCACATCCCCGCAGGAGCATAGGGGTGACTCATTGAGACGAAGTCTGCATATATGCTAGTTTAGTCTGTTATGCCCTATTCGAAACTTAAAACGACGGCATAGATCAATGCACTCCCTTTTCGTGCTATGGCACAAGACTGTCTAATATTTTCTCTCGTTATCTTCCTCTATTTCTCTTTCCACATATCTTTCTGATTGTCACAGCATATTCCAGTTTTTTGCTTTCTCATAATGAGATAATATTCAAAGATACAATAAAAGTATACACATCATAGACTCATCAATACGACAAGTGTACAAATTAATATTTACCATGTCGTCAAGTGTACGCGCAAATAAATAATTAAATTACGAATTAAGAAATGTGTATAGACTCTAGAATGTGCGTATGTGGTGCATTTATAAAAGTGAATATTGAAGCAGTGCACTGAGCATGTGCTGAAAGTCCCGAGAGCAATAATGGGGATTTTTACACTCAATTTGCTCTTCATTATTTGTGTGCTCCAGAAATACGGTCAGTCTACACGGCGTCTACGTTTGCAATTTTCTAATTGTAGTTATGATGTTTATTAAAAATAATATCATGACAAGATGAACACGTAAATATATAAAAATTTAAGAAAGTATTTCTGACTTCTCACTATCATGTTATTCTGAGGAGATGTGTCACAGAACAATGAAAAGAACACAGTGAAAGAATAAAAAGGCACAGCCCCAGGTCCCAATGGGGTGAGTGGGGTTACCCATATGAGTAACATGAATGATGTGGACTTGGAGAAGATGGCTCTTTGTTTCAACCTAAACATGAACTGTCATAAACTGTCATTTACTGCCAATATAGTACCTTGCGGTGTATGGCGGGGGGGGGGGGGGTCTTTTTTAAAGACCGCTTGGCTAGTGCAGTCGCCGCGAACTGTGCAGGTTAGGATTTTGTTTTTGCCCCCGACAGAAAAAATCAAACACCTTACTGAGGATTCGAACCCGGGTCTCCCGAAGGAGAAATCCGGCGTGCTAACCACTCGGCCAGCAGCGCGTCTGCTTAAACATCAATACGGCGGAATTACCCCACGATTGGTTGCATAGCTACCTGGTCCCACTCCCAAAAGCCAGATAAGGATTACCCCAGACTTAATGCATAACGAATCATAACACTGCAAACCACGTATGGCAAAGTCCTCGAAAACATGGCATGCAGGCTGCAGTGACATTTGGAAAGTCGTCATCTGCTTCCTGTCAGCGTCTTACATGCACACAGATATTCAAATTCTTCTTACGCACTAACGAAGACATCAGTCGTACGTATGGTATATACAATTTTATTCAGCAGAACCTGATCATTGTCACAAGGTACACACAATGCGGTGAAATCATTATATACACAATGCCGCCTTACAAATACTTATAGCACTCAGCCAATTACACAAGCCCTACACACAATTACTCGCTATCTTCAACTAGCACTCCCACGAAAGCTATACACTCGCTCCAGAACACACAACGATCCTTCCTCTAAACTGTCTGAGTCCCGTCTGACGTTTTCACACTTGTCAGTTCGTCTCGTGGTACTGGACCACGTGTCCCTCGTGACAACTCGGGCTGTCTCAACAGTCACGTACTGCGTTAGTCCGCCCGTGTTGTGTTGGGTCGTTCGGTGTAATCCCGTCTGGTCAGTTCAAGACAGCGTCCCTTGAACTTATGTCCCCTTATATCACTAGGTCTTGTCCTGTCGCTGTCCTGTCTATGACATCTCTGTGTCCCCACCGATGTCCTGTCTCTAATCTCTCTACCGTCCTGTAAATGTCTTGTCTTATGACATCACTGTGCCCTTACCCATGTCCTGTCTATCGTTCTCTCTGCAGTTCTTGACTCTATTCTGTCCCTTGTCCTCTCTCTGTCCTGTCCCTATTCCCCAACACTCTGACACTTCCCAAAGGGCTCTGCCTTGTTGGATGGGTTGCAGCGGTCCTCTATGAGCGTGATGTTGCACAGCGCATGGGCTCCTGAACTCCTGACCCCTGGACTATTACACCTGGGTTGCCACAGGGATCTGCCATGTCCCCGGTGCTCTTTTTTGTCTACACCAGCAAAGTCGTAGCTATTGAGACACCAGGTGTGGGTACAATCTTGACATTTGCAGATGATGTGCTGGTGTATAGATAGGGCAGAGACAAGGCCAATTTGGCAGATAACTTACAGGTGGCAGTAAACATGGTGACAGAGTGGTGCATGGACGCAGCGATAGTTATGAACTCAGACAAGGCATCGGTTGTGTGGTACTCCCCGGCTAACCGGATCGTGAAGGCAGATGGTCCAGGTATTATGTTGAATGGATGCCCTCTTAGTAGAGAGACAACACTGAAGTACTTGGGTATCGCCTTCGACAAGTGTTGTTTTTTTTTAAGGATCATGTAAAGGCTTTGCTGGGGAAGGCTGGTATGGGACTTAATGCATTGAGGGCGATGGCAGCAACCGAGATAGAGGATGCTTTACAGGCTCTTTCAGCTGTTAATTATTTATGCCATTGTGTATGGTTTTCTGGCTGCTGACAGTATCAAAGAACCAGCTTGAAAGGTTGGGGCGCATACAGAATGCTGTCATGCGAGTATTCCCGGGGTGCACAAAGCACACACCAAGTATATGCATGAGGCATATCCTGGCGCTACCAACAATGACGGCTAGCATAGGGTCCTTCAGGCCAAATGGTACCTGAGAGCTGCTGCAGATAGGGATCACCCCCTGCATGCAGCCATGGATATGGTCAAGGATCATAGACTAAGACGAGGCAGGTCCTGGATGGCACAGGCAGAAATATCTATACGTCAGCTTTGTGATCTAGAGACCATAAATCGTGAAAGAGAGCGGGTTGAAGTTCCGGAAGACATGACGGACTGGCACAATGTAATAGTAACATTGCGTCGTGAGTGCAGAGAATGCGCAGCGGGCTGCACTGAGTTTGAAGTGCAACAACTGATCCAGAGTAACACACATCAAGGTGATATAGTCATCTACACCGATGGGTGATAAATAGATACAGCGGTTGGGTTTTTTTTGCAAAGGTTAATGGGTGAGGCTTGAAAAGGGAGAGTCTGGCATATGAGACTACGTCCTCCAGCATAAGAAGTAAAAGCGACATTCCTTTGCTTCAAAGAGTGTTCTTAGTCATCATCATCATCATCATCATCATCATCATCATCTTCTATTTCTGCCTTCAAGCGTCGTGTCACGGGGAGGAATAATTTGCGCTCCAGTGCCCGGTGGGCGATACTGGATAGTGTCATTCAGTGTGACTGTACGATGTCTTTGATGTCGTCAATCAATTTTCTTCTTGGACGCCCTCTTGGTCTCGTCACAGATGATCTTTTATGTAAGGCCAGTGATGGTAGCTGATGATGTTGCTTTCTAACGACATGGCCAAACCACTTGATCTTCTGCCTTTCAATAAATGTGGCACAATGTGTTGATCCCACTGACTGTCTTATAACAGCATTTCTTACTTGGTCTCGGATTGTTGAGTTGGCAGCTCACCTCAGGCATCTCATCTCGCAGGTGTTGATTTTGCAAAAGTGTGATTTGGATAAAGTCCAAGTTTAAGATTAGTAGCATAGGGTTTGTAAGAATATATTGTTTATTATCTGTCGTTTTGCGGACATGGGTATATTTGGATGTTTCAGTAAAGGTGATAGTTGATATGTAAGTGCACTAGCTTTTTGACATTTGATTTCGATTTCTCTGTCCAATCTGCTGTCTTCTGTGATCATACTTTAAAGATATTTGAATTCTTTAACTTGTTTCAGAGTTGTGCTATTTATTTGTATACTTAGTGGGCCCGGCAATCTGATAACTTGCATTACTACGGTTTTGACTGTATCTATACTCACATTGTATCTGGTGCAGGTTGAACTCAGATTTTGTAGTCTGCTCTCATCGCTGTAAAACAGGCACTGGTCGTTTGCAAATAGAAGTTCATTTATTTCCTGTGGATCAATTGTTTCATCTGGAGTAAAGAGATCTAAATTTTCTTAATCGGTTCTGTCAAGACTTGCTTCTTTGGATATTCTGTCCACGTAGATATTAAATAGCAGAGGAGAGAGCACACACCCCTGTCTCACTCCTGTATTGACTGTGAACATATCTGATATACCTTCTTGTGTTCTTACTGCACTTCGGCTCGAGTGGTACATGGCTATGATGTTTTCTAGCAATTGCCCTTGTATCCCATAGTCTTCAAGAATAGTCCATAATTTGTGTCTGTCTACTCTATCGGCCGGTCTCCCTGGTCTAGAGGTTACACGACTTTCTCCGTAATCTCGTATACTCTCGTAAGTAACGTGACGACGGCGAGAATTGGAAGCGGTTCTAACTGCGTCTTTAACTTACGGGGTATGTGAGCCGGCCGGTCAGTAAGCAATGGCAAACTACTGTGCGTAATCTTGCCAAGAAATCAACAATCAGCTGAAAGGTGCTGATGTTGACAGCAATATCGTGTAAAGGATATGCAAAGAAACAACTACTCTATAGAAAGCCTTTTCCTGATCTACAAACACAATATTTTTACATATTTGTCTAAGTGTAAATAGCGCACCAATGCAACATTTAGCTTTCCGAAACCGAATTGTACTTTGCTTAATCGTTATTCAACTATGGGTCTAGCTCCTTGTTCCAATAGTTTTGCGTACATTTTCCCTATATTGCTCAAGAGTGATATACCTCTGTATGTTTCGCACTCTCTCATATTGCCTTTTTTTCCATATTGGTACTATTATTGCTTGTAGCCAATCATCTAGGACTTCTCTTTCTTCCCATGCTATATTAAAAAGTCTTTTTAGCTATTTAACTCCTGTTTTCCCACAGGCCTAAATAGCTTCTGTGGTTATTCGATCTGGGCCCGGTTAATTGTTTTTAGGACTTTTCTGTATAACTGCTTTGACTTCTGCAGGTATGAAATTTAGTTCTTGTTGTCCCTGGCATTTAGGCACAAAAGTGAGGTTTTCTATGTTATGTGTGGGGTTAAGTAGTTCTTGAAAGTATTCTGCCCACCATGCTAGTCTTTGTTGTGCATTAAATATTGGTACACCTATTTTGCTAATTGTGATGGTGGTTGGGTTGTAGCATGCATCTCTGTTTCTCATTGTATTAACACGTTTATAAAATTATCTTGGGTAGTCGTTGCTAAGGGTCGCCATCTGTTCACCGTATATTCTCCAGGATTCATCCTGAGATGCTCTAATTGTTTGTTTGGCATTTCGTCTTGCTATTATATAAGTAATACTCTCGTAAGTAACGTGACGACGGTGAGAATCAGCAGTGATTCTAATCGCGTCGGTAACTTAGGGGTATGTGAGCCGGCTGCTCAGAAAGCAATGGCAAACTACTGAGCGTAATCTTGCCAGAAATCAACAATCAGCTGAAAGATGCTGATGTTGACAACGATGTCCTGTAAAGGATATGCAAACATTTTTTTAAATTCTATAAGTAACATACTCGTGTTCAGATTTAGCTGTGATTCATTTTTTTAACGCTGCCTTCTTTTTGAATATCCTATCTTTAACTTCGTTGTTCCACCAAGCTATCTTTTATCCTGCCTTACTTTCATTGTTCCACGTTTATTTTCCAGTGTGTCGAACATGGCAGCCTTGAAAATTGCCCATTCCTTATCTACGAGTGAGTAGTCATCAGGGATGTTCTTACGTAGTTTTTTGATTTCTTGATTGAATTCGTCTTTAACCGTCCGTATTTTTCTGAAGCCTCCTATATTGATGCAATGTGTTATTACCTTTTTGTTTCTTATTTTTCTATATGTTGGAATCTTTTTTGTATTATGACTATTATGACTGCTTTGTGATTAGTATCAACGTCTGTATTTGGGGGTGCTCTTGAATCTAATAGTAGTCTGCTGTCTGATTTCCTAGGTAGAATAAAGTTAATAGTATGCTTAGTAAGGTGGAGAAAGGAATGTTTCGTGAGTAATGACTATCGTCGCTTCAGAGGTCACATATTGTGAGAATTGTATGGATATTTTGCCATGGCCATGCGGGGGGAGGGGGGGGTACGGGGGAATGAACAGGCTGATAGGCTGCAGGGAATGCACCTCTTGGTGGTAGATTGCCTATGACAAGAGGGAGACGGTCGTGAGCTTGTGGTACCAGGTAGAGAAGGCGGTTGAACTGGTTGAGAATCCGTATGTGGAAATAATGAGATTGCAGGGGGTCGGCAGGGGTTCTGGAAGAATCTCAAAACTGAGAGGGAAGACCTGCAGATAGCGGTGGGAACTATTAGTAGTATGACTCTTCGCTGGATGTGGAACGAGGGGACGGAGCACGTATGGGAATGTCATGAGTGCAGTATTGCCAGTTCTAAACTCAACTCACCTCAACTCAACTCAACTAAGTTCACTAACAAAGAGAAGTGGTTACTCGCATCAGAAGAAAGCTGTCCACATCCTTTGGTCATGTCGTATTAAGAGGAATTCTTAAATACATCGTGACAAAGGGGAATTCGGTATAGAATAACAGATGCACGGTGAGACCGAAAGATATGATGCTAAGCAGTTTGGCATCATGGAATGGTGGAACATCAGTATCAGAAATGATTAACAGCTCACCAGCGATAAGAACAAACCTGGTGATCAACATGAAACTGTGTCGACCATAAGTAGACAGATATTGTAAGTACGTCGGTCATATAAAAAGAAATCTCTCATTAGAACCCATTTAGAGTACAATTGGGAAAAGTGACGGCCAAGTATTTAAGGCGAAGACAAAGTTGCACATGGGTATATAACATTAAGTGACGGATGGGATAAATATTTATAAAAGCACTGGAAATCAGATGGATCGGAGACGCAACACATCCAACCTTCAATGTCTCTTCTTCTTCAGCGTTCCGAGCCATTGAGGTTCTTTGCTGCAAATACAATCCGTCTTCATTCGTCTCTCTGGTTGACCTTCTCTTGCCAGTCGTTGATTCCAAGTGCTTGTAGGTCTGTATACATATTATCTCTCCACCGCCTTCTTGGTCTACATCGGGGTCTACAGTAATTTATTTCCTGAGTGTAAGCGAGTTTTGTTTCCCTATTATCTTCCATTCTTTCTATATGCCCCAGCCATTGTAGTCTATTAGCCTTCATGATACCAGTGATTAGCGGGGACTTAAACATATCATAAATGTCTTTGTTACTTCTTCTTTTCCACTCTCCACTTTGTGTATCCCTAATGGGTCCATATAAGCGTCTTACAACTTTGTTCTAAAACGTTTGTAACAAGGCTTCGTCTCCTTCCGTTGTACTCCAGGTTTCAGAGCCATACAGCACAAGAGGTCTGATCAGTGTTTTGTATATTGTGATGCTGGTATTACGAGATAGCGCATTTGATTTTAGTAGATGTTGTAGTGCATAGTATATCTTATTTCCAGAATTGATTCTAGTTTGTATTTCTTCCCTTATGATGTTGGAGCAGTTGAAGATTGTACCCAGGTATTTATATGTTTCCGTACTTTTAATGCTCATATTATCTATTTGTATGTGGCCAGAGTTTTTAGCCATTCCTTTTCTTGAAATTACCATATATTCTGTCTTATCTTGGTTGATAACCAGCCTCATCTGTTGGGCTTTTTCATTTAAGTGAGTCAACTGGTAAGATCGAGGGGAACAGACCAAGGGGAAGACCTAGAAGCAAGTACCTGGATGGCATGGCCTTGTGGCATGGTCGAGACAGAAACACGGAGCTGATCCACGACTCTGGTGATCGAGTGAGATGGCAGAACATGACCGCCCACGCTTACCGGCATGGCACATGATGGATGGATGGAGTCAATATTTCCAATATCTTTTGTTAATTTTTCCCTATAATATCTATATCATCTGCATAACCAAGCAACTTGGATGTTCCTCCAATATCACATTCCTCCTTTACCTTCCTTACAACTTTCTCTAGAGTCAGATTGAAGAGTAGCGGCGATAGTGCATCACCCTGTTTCAAGCCAGATGTTATTTGGAAAGGGTCTGATTTCCTGCCTTTATATGTTACTATATTATAATTATCTTCCATGCATAGTCTGGTCATGTTGATTAACTTCCTTGGTATTCCAAATTCCTGCATTGCATTCCATAGACTATTTCTATGGACACTATCATAAGCCTTTTTAAAATCCACAAAAATGTTATGGTGATCTCTTTTATATTCCTAATTTTTCTCGGCTATTTGTCGTAAGATAAATATTTGATCTATTGTTGATCTGTTTTGTCTAAAACCCGCCTGGTAGTCACCTAATATGTCTTCTGAATATGGTTTTAGTCTGTTTAGTAATAGTGCGGATAGTATCTTACAGCTTGTGGACAGTAGTGATATTCCTGTATAATTTTCACATTGGAACTTGTCTGCTTTCTTAAAGATAGGTTTCAATAATGACTCTTTCCAGTCATGTGTTAATTCTTCTGTCCTCCAGATTTTTATTATTAGATCGTATAGATTTATATGTAATGTATGGTCACCTGCCTTTATAAATTCAGCAATTCCATCAGCCCCAGTTGCCTTATTGTTTACATATGGGATTTCTTCAAATGCAGGTTCTTCAATTTGTGGTTCACACATTAGAACCTCTTCCTGTGGGAAAGTGTTACTTGGAGCTTCACAATTTAGTAATTCAACAAAATATTCTGTCCATGTGTTGCACATTTCCTCATTGGTATTTATCATATTCCCATTTTTGTCTTTTAAACCATATGTGTTGTGTTGGTGCCCTTGTTTCATTGACTTCAGTTCTGTAAAAAACTTTCTGGATTCGTTTTTCTGGGCATTAGTTTCCATATCTTTGATTATATTAATCACATATTCTCGCTTCTGCTGTCATTTCTGTAGCCTCTTTACATTCATTTATATATTGCTCTTCCTTTTGGATGTTGTTGATGTCATTTAACCATAAATGTCTGGCATTATTTTTCCTAATGACTGCTTCTTCACATTTTTGATTGAACCATCTGTTCTTTCTATGCGTGGTTAACACACCGAGACATTTTTCTGCTGTAGATTGAATTGTATTCTTGATGTTCAACCAAGTTTGGTCAACGCTTTCCTCCAAAGGGTTTTGCAGAGTTTCAAGTTTAAATTTTATTTCATCTGTAAATTTCTCTTTGACTGTAATTTCTTGTAGATTTTCTCTGTTATATGTTGGGTGTAATCTTTGTAATTTAGTATAGAAAGCTCTCTTAAGGTTTATTTTAAATTTTGCTCCAACGAGGAAGTGGTCGCTGTGGCACTCAGCTCCTCTATAACTTCTAACTTGTTGTATGGTTTGATGCATTTTTGTTGTTAATTAAAATGTGATCTATTTGATTACAGGTTCTCTTGTCACATGATTTCCAAGTTTGTTGTGTATATCCTTTCTTTGTAGTCTGGTACTGCTAATCTGCAGTCCTTTGGCTTCTGCCAGGTTGATGAATCTCCATCCATTATCCTTCAATGTGGAGATGGAAATTGCTAATTATGGTAAAGAAAACTCATTTGCTAACCAGCGAATGATGAACCTTTTAACATATTATTCAACCATGCACTTTACTATGTGCAAGTGAAGTAATCAGTAAAGGGCTCCTTACTACTCCTTGAGGAGTATTCGGAATATGGTGTAATATGGCGGAATATGATATTTTGATAGACCATTGGACACGCAATGTGTGATGTGGCAGAAGCATGCCCGCCGTCTTGATCTCCCAAGGCATTTCCAGGTATCCAGTTTATGTTGGGTAGACTTGGACGCCCATTCAATTTAAAACATTACCTTGATTGGCCATTTTCGAAACCATGGCCTTCAGGCCTGCTGGCAAGGGTGCAAGCCACTGCGCCATTACGCCACCTCCATTATGTACAAGCATATGATGTGTGTGTGTTCACACACACACACACACACACACACACACATATATATATATATATATATATATATATATATATATATATATATATATATATATATATATATATATATATCGGTGATCATGACGCCCTAATCCTGTTTTTATTATGATATTTTATTGAGCTTAGTGCTGCTTACGTTATTATTTGTTGCACACCTGTTTAAACTCTCGACAAACATATCTCGGTACCTGTCTCTTCCATTCGTGCCTTGAATGTTCTTCACATATTCATCATTTCGTAATTCTAAATTTAGCTTTGATGTGGGAGTCTCCTTGGTGAGGTCATCCAGCTGCCTGCCTCGCGCTCTAATGTTTATGAGTTCTCTCGTGATTCAGTTCAAGATTGCACCAACTTTTTACCGGAGAACACCGGTGGTCGTGGATGTAACTTCTGAGTCCTCTGTGCGACGCTTTCTGCATCCCCCTCTGCAGAAAGATAGGATAAAGCCCAGTGTAATGAGGTCGATCTTTTCACCTTTAAACCTCCTTCTAAAAAATAGCTGTATATCATTTACAGGACGTCATAGTCAACACCAGCGTGTTTACTGTTGTGATCTCTTGGCAAGTTTACGTTTAGTTGTTTGCCAATACTATTTCGTAAAAACACCAAAGCAAGGGAAAACCCCCATCTACCATTATTTAACCTGTCGAGTATGTCAGGTCTTCGTCAGATATGAATGAGCTACGGTTTAACAGTAGATACTTTCTGCTTTCTGTTAGTGCCAAATGTTGCATATAGATTACCAAACCCGACACCCCACTTTGTGTCAACGGCTTCGGACAGAGGAGCACAACTGCGAGGGTACCCTAGTGCAAGGAAATGCACCATAAAGACTAAATGTCATGGCAAGGCAGACCAGGACCTACGCTTTGGTCGGCAGCTGGTCTAGGATGGAAGCTCCGACAGGCGGACTGTTAAAATATTGCTTCGCTGATCTGGTAGCTTCTACAATTTGTTCCAGACTCGCTGGTGTTGCCTTTCCTCTGGAGTCAACTAGGTAAACAGAAAGAGAGAGGGATCATGCTTCATGGGCAACATATGGTCTCTACATTTAACCCAGGAGGTTTGTTATGGAGAGGTATAACTCCATTTTACAGACTATCTTTTGCCAAGACGGCAAGGTTCCTGTCAACCTTTCGATGTGGCACACGGATCTATTCCATATCTTTTCATTCTGATTGTCACGACAGCTCTGGCTACACCTGCAACTCTCAGAACCTCAACGTTTGTTGTTCATAATATTCTCACATTTTGTTCCCAAAACCATTTCTCCGTAACATCCAATTTCTACACTATGTCATTACTAATTGTCGATTAATCGCATCCATACAGAGGAATGAAATGTACTACCATTCTCAAATTAATTTACCTACTTGTATAAGTCTAATCACACTTCTTTTCTCTCCCAACAGTAATATCCCATTGACTATATGCAGATGTCCGAAGTGCATTAAGTACCCAGGCATGTACTGCCAGGCTCTGTATTTGAATGTTACCTTCTACGAGTACACTGGATGTTCCCTTGGAATGGCTGTCTTGTCTAAGAAAGTTGGTAGCTTCAAGATGGGGTGTGTTTGTACGAATGATAAAAAATGAAAACTTTTATGGGTAAGAAGACTCCCACCATCGGTATTGGCGTTTAGAAGCCGGGGAAACTGAGCAAACGGCACAGTTTGTTATCAACGTTTGTTATTGATTTCGTAAAATTACATACACTGTCAACAGCAGAGATGTTTTCAGGATATATGTGACTGTAAAATTGCTTGTACTGTCATTATAGAGTAAACAGACGAAATGTTTTCAGGATATAGGTGACTGTATTATTGCTGGTACTATCAATATAGAGTAAACATTATCATCATCATGTATCATAACGTCACTCTCATCACGAATCGCCGAAGAGTTATTCGATCCTTTGCCCATTTCCCTTCCTCATCTACAGATATTCTCATTATACAATGTTAGTTCACTGCGTGTCTCTCATTTATACGACGTCGCAATCAACCCAGTATGGGATGGCTGTTTCTGATTAACTGGGCAATGTTTTTACGTTCATTAGTTTATCAATACTGAAGAACAAACACGTATCAATAGTTACTAAGAAAACCTCAACGACACAATCTTCCTTCCAACTCTATGCTTCCAATGCCAAACTTTGACAATGACAGAAAAAGAGAAAAGAAAAATCACAACAACAGAAATGAGAATCCTGAGAAGAATGCTCAATGTATCAAGAAGAGAGAAAATCAGTAATCAAGAAATCGGGATCAAATTGGGGGTTATAACAGCGCTAGATTTTATTACAAGGCAGCAAAGTCAAATGGTTTGGCCAAGTAACTAGGTTACCAACTAACAGTATACCACAACAAGCATTTATGTACAGACAAAATGGAAGCAGAAGAAGAGACCAGCCTAGTGAACGATGGACAGAGGGAATATTCCATGGGAATCTCGATATATGAAACCCATAAACGGGCACTCTCCCGCCGTTTATGCACTACAAGGTACAAGAGGAACAAGATGAGATGGGATAAGATGCATTTGTCGTTGCTTTCTACATAGACGACACGTCATACGCAAAGCGGTCGGCTTCCAAAACGCCCGGAGCCGATTTCTAACCCCAGACCCGATGTGCTGACAATTTTGTGAAAATTGTTCACTACATCTACATTGCAACGCCCTGTTCATGCAATGTACCGTGGCTTTATTCGTGTATGTTGAACCCTTCCTCTTCTTCCATAAAACAGGCCTTTCATCGATGTTCTCTCCCAAACAATGTGACGTGAAATATGACCACAGTATGTTCTTTTCCGAGACATGCTGATATTTATTAGCCATTTGTCTTCGATGCACAGATCTTGAAGCAGGTAACTGTTTTTATGTTCTTGGTCCACGCTATCCTAAATAAACTTTTCTTTGACATTTAAGCTCAAAAGTCCCGATTTCTTCTTTGTGATTCTACAACTAAGTGATCACATACTCAACATGCGTTTAAGAATAGAGGAGTGCAGAAAAAGTTAATGTAAATCTATTCTCATCATTTGTGGATTATTCAAAGGCATTTGACTGTGTACAACATCAGAAACTTTGGAAAATCATGAGAAATGTGGGTTTTCCATCACATGCAGTACAACTCATAAAAATGCTCTATCTAGTAGACCAATAAGCAGCGGTTAAAACAGATGGCGTGACATCAGATTGGTTTGACATCAAGCAATGATTCCGTCAGGGCTGTGTGCTTTCACCCTTTTTGTTTAACCTGTACCCCGAAAATATAGTGAGAAATGTCAGAGATGAAATAATGCCCTAACTATCGATGGTCAAGAAATACCAGAGATTCGATATGCTGATGATACAGTATTACTAACCACATCACAGACTGGCATAGAAACTTAATAACCTCATCCCAAAGAAACAGTTAATATCACAACTTATATCTTAACATAGCAAAAACAAAGATAATGCATACAGATAAAACTACTATGGAGAAAGAAATATATGTTAATGAGGAAAGATTGGAGGTGGTGGAACATTTCGAATATCTTGGGTCATTGATTACCAACAATTGTGACACGATGAAAGAAATTAAAAGACGAATATCAACTGCTCTTCAAAGACTAAAACAACTGAATAAATTATAGAGTTGGACATATAGAACTACAAATATTAGATTTTTAAGAATATGCATCTTTCCCTTTGCAATATACGTCTGTGAGACCTGGACACTTAGCAAACAAGCTGAACATCGCATAAATGCTTTTGAATATAAATGTTATAGAGGGGTTCTAAGAATATCTTGGGTAAAGAAAAGAACAAATGCATCCATACTTCAAGGGCTGAATATTGAAGAGGGTTGGCTATTAAAGGCGATTAAACAAAGACAATTGATATATTTTGTTCACTTGAAACGTCATGAAAGTTTGGAGAGAACAATAATGGAGTGGTATATGCCTGGAAAGAGAATAAGAGAAAGGCCAAAGAGAAGATTGGTGTAGGATGTGGCGGATGATCTCATCTCCAAATGGGTGTATCGGACATGGGACATCTTGCTTGTGATCGAGAGGTTTTCCGAAATGTTGTTATGGGAGCGAGGTTCTGCAAAGGACATTCTACTTACTGAATGAATGAATGATTCTTCAACTTCATCTTTCATCCTGTATCACCCATTGGTGTATATGTCCTTAACCAATTCACCCCAAGCCCCCGTATCCTTAGCTATCCCATGCAGTTCTGTCCAGGTCCTCTCAATATGATTTCTGTTTCTTTTCTCTCTTCTTCGTGTGTTTTTAGGTGTTCCGATATTTATTTTAACCTGGGGATTCCAAACAAAAGCTATTTCTAGTTATACCATACTCAGGATTAATCAATGTATGTCCTCAACGGGCCTGCATGTTTTAGTTCCTTCTTAGTTCACAGGTACTTGTCAAATTCTCTCCATGAGGTCAACTTTGGTGATTCTGATATACACGTGTATGTATTCTATTTTCTCAGGCTCTAATTACTAAATGTGTGTAGTTTATTTATAATAGTATCAGTTATTTCCCGTGATTCTAAGCTACGCATGTGTTCTGATGATTCTTTTCCCTACTTGAGGATTGACTCAATATAGCTTGTAAGAACACTTTTTCTCAACTCAATTTATCATCATCATCAACTCCCACGTCTGCCGTCAAGTGTCCTGGGGAGGAATAGCTGACGTCAATTACAGCGTCCCACGGGTGGCACTGGATAGTGTCATTCCGTGTGATTGTTCAATATCTTTGATGTATTCACCACGAATTACAACCACGATAAATTGCAGATAATATTTATCCTGGGAATTGCTGTCTTTGCTTGTGATATTGCACATATAACTCTCCCAATACATCTTCCATCCGCTGTTATTAAAGTACCCAAATACTCACATACATTGACTTGCTTCAGATTGTTCCGTTCACTTTGATATTGCATTTGTGTATCTAATGTTTCTTTGTAATAACAATTACTTCTTTTTCTCTATTATTCTGGTTCAGTTCTTTGTTTTAACTTTCTGTTGCAATTATTTCTTTCTTTTCTTGTAACTGCGTTTCATTTTCAGTAATAAAAATCATGCCATGTATTGTAACACGTAAGATAAAGTGTTTGAGGAAAGCTGTCGGTTTCACTTCTTCTCCTCATACTTCATCTTACCTATATCGCCATATGAGTATAGGCACTCAACCAACTCCAGATAAGAAGTCCAATCTCTTGTTATCCTCTGCAGCTTCGGCAACGTCCTCCTCACACCATTCAGCCCTATCATAAACTCTCCTCCCCACACCATTCAGCCCTATCATAAACTCTCCTCCTCACACCATTCAGCCCTATCATAAACTCTCCTCCCCACACCATTCAGCCCTATCATAAACTCTCCTCCCCACACCATTCAGCCCTATCATAAACTCTCCTCCCCACAGCATTCAGCCCTATCATAAACTCTCCTCCCCACAGCATTCAGCCCTATCATAAACTCTCCTCCCCACACCATTCAGCCCTATCATAAACTCTCCTCCCCACAGCATTCAGCCCTATCATAAACTCTCCTCCCCACAGCATTCAGCCCTATCATAAACTCTCCTCCCCACAGAATTCAGCCCTATCATAAACTCTCCTCCCCACACCATTCAGCCCTATCATAAACTCTCCTCCCCACACCATTCAGCCCTATCATAAACTCTTCTCCCCACACCATTCAGCCCTATCATAAACTCTCCTCCCCACACTATTCAGCCCTATCATAAACTCTCCTCCCCACACCATTCAGCCCTATCATAAACTCTCCTCCCCACACCATTCAGCCCTATCATAAACTCTCCTCCCCACAGCATTCAGCCCTACCATAAACTCTCCTCCTCACACCATTCAGCGCTATCATAAACTCTCCTCCCCACACCATTCAGCCCTATCATAAACTCTCCTCCCCACACCATTCAGCCCTATCATAAACTCTCCTCCCCACACCATTCAGCCCTATCATAAACTCTCCTCCCCACACCATTCAGCCCTATCATAAACTCTCCTCCCCACACCATTCAGCCCTATCATAAACTTTCCTCCCCACACCATTCAGCCCTATCATAAACTCTCCTCCCCACACCATTCAGCCCTATCATAAACTCTCCTCCCCACAGCATTCAGCCCTATCATAAACTCTCCTCCCCACACCATTCAGCCCTATCATAAACTCTCCTCCCCACACCATTCAGCCCTATCATAAACTCTCCTCCCCACACCATTCAGCCCTATCATAAACTCTCCTCCCCACACCATTCAGCCCTATCATAAACTCTCCTCCCCACACCATTCAGCCCTATCATAAACTCTCCTCCCCACACCATTCAGCCCTATCATAAACTTTCCTCCCCACACCATTCAGCCCTATCATAAACTCTCCTCCCCACACCATTCAGCCCTATCATAAACTCTCCTCCCCACACCATTCAGCCCTATCATAAACTCTTCTCCCCACACCATTCAGCCCTATCATAAACTCTCCTCCCCACACCATTCAGCCCTATCATAAACTCTCCTCCCCACACCATTCAGCCCTATCATAAACTCTCCTCCTCACACCATTCAGCCCTATCATAAACTCTCCTCCCCATGTGCAACCAAGAAATTAGGGCACGACAAATGATTAAGAACGGCTTGGTGGAACAATGAAGTTAAAGATAGCGTATCCATACAGAAGGCAGCGTTAAAAATAATGGACCACAACTAAATCTGAACAAGACTTTGTTACTTATAGAATAGCACGACAAAATGCTACACGAAAAATTACAGCATATGAACATGAATCATGGAGAGTATACGGTGAAAAGTTGGCAACCCTATGCATACCTCTATTTCGTCTATAATGGACCCCAGCTAAAGGATAAAGTACTATGTGGTTATCTTGGTATGTGTCCTTTCCTGTGTTAGTAACTTGACCTTACCTCTGGATGTCATGTGAAATGTCCAGTTATTTACATAAACTTCACATTGATGATTATGTTCGACTACTCGAATCAATCCACTTTGCCTAATCACCAGTCATGGATCGCCGGCAATTAATTGACTGGCATCTTGCGGTCTTGACAGACGATTGTTTGTCAAATGAATTTATACCTCTCCATATCACAAATCAATCAATCATGTGTCATGCCGGAAAGCGTGGGCGGTTATGACTCGCCATTTCACTCGATCACCAGCGTCGTGGATCAGCTCAGTGTTCCTGTCTCGTCCATGCCATGTGGGCAAGCCATCCAGGTATTTTCCTCTCGGTCTTCCTCTTGGTCTGTTCCCTTCGATCTTGCCAGTTGTCACTAAGTTCTCCAATCCATTTCTTCTTATAACATGTCCAAAAAATTTTGACTGTCTACGTCTATGGTCTAATCGACCATAACACAAAGCCTGGGCTGAATTTAGAGAGCATTTGTTGCCCATGCAGCATGATCCCTCTCTCGGCCTGTTTAGTTTACTCTAGAGCATGGGTCACCAAATTTTTTTCATGGCAGGCCGGATAACTGACAAAGTGACGAGCGCGGGCCGAACCTCATTCTGTACCATACTTGCGCTGTCTCCGAAGCGAAGGTCTTACGGGCGCGGTTTGTAATCCCGTATACGCACGTTCGAAACACATCTGCGCACGATTTGGCAGCAGACTGCGTTGCGCAGGTTTTTTACGCTGTGATATGGGTGCCGGTCGTTCAGAAACTACTGTAAATAAACTTGCCAAGACATTAACAATAACAATAAATGCTGGTGTTGACTGCAAACGTCTTGTAAACTTTAATAATTCTTGCAAGCCAGAAAGAAAGCTCGTGGAAAAAGGACGAAAAACTAAATTAATCATAGGTGAGTGACTGGGATCTCTGTCCCAGAACAGGTTTGACCTTTATTAGTTGACCTTCACCCATGACGGTCAAGTCTGTGCAGGTCTATCACAGATATGGTGGCAATCCACCGAGTAATCTTCCCCACAGCTGCTGTGGCAAAAGAGACCTTTGGTTTCGTGGCGAGTTAGGCCACGTCGTCCATTTAAGAGTGGCATCCAACCCCTCATCCCCCGAATCTCCAGTCCTTCAGCAAGTGTGCCCTAAATAGCTTGGAGGTAACTCTCCCTTCCTAGTGGATAAGTTACTCCATTTACAGGGGTAGGTTTATAGAAGAGAAGAACAGTAGAGTCAGACAACATTCTGTTCACAGTTCGGATCGTCATCAACGCAACGGCCTCCGTTACAGAGCGCCGCAACGCTCTCGGTCGGGTATGTTAATTCAACCATCGGTTATGCACACTCACTTTGGTCGGACAGGCCACATAATCAGTCGGTCGGACAGGCCAATTAACCAGTCGGTCCGGCAGACATACGCACGATCGGGCACGCATATTCACTCCGGCGGGCGGGCATATAAACAAGTAGTTACATCAGAAATCCACAAATAATTCCTATCTACCTCTATCAAGTAAATACAAAACATTTCTACCTAGAGGTGGAATATCACTGGCATCCTCACTTAGCAAATACTTACCTTCACATCCCAATGGAAAAACAAACACCTTGATTCCAGGAATTAATAAAGACCACTTACTTAAGGCATACATTATAGCACTTACTAGCTAAGCAAACAACACATTACTGGCTAGCTCAAGCTAATAACTTATCACTATTACAGCCTACAATCTAGCTAGTGTCAAAATTCCTCACCGTCCTAAGAATGTATTCACTAAACAAGATAGTTAACACACTTGCTTCAAAGCTGTTAAATTACCTAAACCTACTTACACATAGCAGTGATAACATCATCGTACATTTCACTAACAATGCATATAATTGTAATCTAACACTTAAATTCTATCAGCTACACTAACATAAGATTTACACAACTGATCAGATGGGACAAATTACACAGGCCTGATGTTTAAACGCACAAACACCGGTTAATACAGGAGACGTCTGTCCTACACATTTGCTAGCCGATCGATAAAGCTCATTACTTATGCAAACAGGCGGGGCGTAAAATTCTACACGGCGCAGTGGCAATTATTGCTGTGTTCAACGCTTAAAAGTATTTCGGCTGCCGGCATTTTATTTAAGGATAACGGTTAACTAATATTGTATTAATACAGTACCTTGGATCATAGAGTCACATTACTTGACTGCAGGTGTCCCGCTCTGGCAGCGACAAAAGACATCTCTTTACAGCAGTCAATACATTACGGCCGTCTCTGGCGATAGATGGAGGGCGGCTGACCGCGGATAGCTAAGTGCTCAGTCACAATTACATCTCGGGCATAGAGAATCCCATGGGTCCCGGAGGATTTCAGAATCCCGTGTTCCCCGATGTAATTGTGGACCCAACGTGACAGCAACCATCACGTGCGCACATTGCCTATTCCCTTCTCGAAGAATCTAGATTCTTCTCGAACTCTCCCGACTTATGACGTCAGGGACTAATTTAGCAGGGGATTTCCCTAGCTACGATCCCAATCTCAAGGCAGACAACTAGTCTTATTCCGACCAAAGGGAAATAATGCAGAGGACAGACTGAAATCTGGTCCGTTTCGTCACAAATGCACAAAAAACAAAGACAACCAACATATTTATTTCCTTAAAAAGTTATCAAAGAAGGCGGCGTTGGCAAAAAGATAGTTACATCAGACCTAGTGTGCACATATCCGAATCTCACAAACTAAGTAGCAAAAATTGTTAGTGAGATTTGTGAAACTGATATGTGGCTTTCAAGATATCGTCAATGTTTAGTTTGGAATTGCTGCAACCAATCACGAGAATTGCTTTCAACTGTTCATCAGTCAATCTCGTTTGATGTGTTGACTTTACAAGCTTTATTTTTGAAAATGTTTGCTCACAGACATAAGTTGTTTCAAACCGATGCCATACCAGCGGCAAATTTCTTCAGTTTCGAAAACTCAACATCAGGTAAGCAGCGGTAAAATTCAACAATATTTCCCTCTCTGTGCTTCTCTTTCAACAAGTCATTTGCTTGCAAATCAATTAGGTCCAACTGTGGTTTAACCGGCACATCATCAAGATTACAATCAAACGGATTCTGGAACAGAAGAATGTCAATCTCAATTCTGTCAACATATGAAAATCTCTCTAAACATGCTTCTTCAAGTCGGAATATTTTTTTTTTTATTTTCGTAAAATCAAGGCTGACATCTTCGGCGATTGTAGCACACAACTCTTTGTATCAGTAAGAATTTAAAAAAAAAAAGCTTTCTCCTTCCAGTTGTACTTCAAACAATGACAAATTTCTCCAAAATCCTTTGATGAATCTGTAAAGGCCTCAAAGAGGTTAATCTTTCTCTGACGTTTCAAATTCAGTTCATTCATGTGGGATGTAATGTTGACCAAATATGACAACTTTGATAGCCATATAGGATCTGACAGCTGTGGATCAGCTCTATCTTTTTCAATGAGGAAAACATCTATTTCGTTTCGGAGCTCGCAAGAACGAAACAGGGCGTTACCACAGCTGAGCCACCTCACTGATCTAATATGTGATGAGACAAGTCACAGATTTCAGAATCAATTTCTTCAAGACAAGCCTGTAACTGACGGTGGTTGAGTGCATGTCCCCGAATGAAGTTCACAGCAGAAACGACTAGTTTCAGTACACAAGAAATATCTAAGTTTTCCCACAGAGTGCTTGCTGATGTATGATGCAGTGTATGAACAGAGCGCCTGGAATTTGCAAATCTTCCAACTGAGTCCTGATCTGCCCCATTAGACCCTTCCTCACTCCAGCGAGTTTTTTTTTCCATCAACTGTAACACCTCGAAGCTGATTCCACTGAAGGTTATAGTCTTGCAAACCTGTTTGCACTTCCATGAAAATATCTTTTCCAGTTGTTGTTCCAAGCATGCTGCAAACGGATGCCAGCTCTTCCATTATCTGAAAGTTCAAATTAACACAACACATGAATACGAGAAGTTGTGACGTACTCGAGAGATCAGTAGACTCTTCCAGCGTAAGAGAATACCACATCAAGTTCCTAGTTTTCTCACGTATCTGTAGCACTATGTTCTCTCCAATTTCTTCTGTTCTTCGCACAACAGAACTTGCCGACAGGCTGTTAGTTCCAAACAAATCGGCTTTCTCAGGACACAAGTCATTTGCTGTTTCTGTCATACACTCTTTGATGAAGTTGCCATAAGTAAACGGTTTTCCTCGTTCTGCCATCTTATGCACTATTGTTCACTTGTACGAGGGACAGATTCATTTTCGGCAAACTTTCTCTTTGAGTTTCTAAACCACGATTCAAGGACTCATATTTCTCAGAACGTAACTCTCCAGAAAACTTTGACTATGTTGATAGATGTTTTGTTTCGTAGTGACGCCGAAGATTGTTGTACTCTTTCAAAACGGCAACACTTTCGTTGCATATTACGCAACTGGTTTTCTGGTCCTTTGTTTCCACAAAGAAGTACTTTACTCCCAATTCTTCATTGAAAATGCGAACATTCGACGTCCACCTTTTTTAATTAGTAGCCATAATTAAGGGTGAAGTATTTTCGATCTGAAAATGAAAAAAGACATTGAATTAGAAAGATAATTAAAATCCTATTGAACCCCCCTCCCTTTGCCGTGGTTGGGGGGGGGGGGGGGGGGGGGCTGGGGGGGGGGGGGGCTTGCATGTTCCAATGACCCCAAGAGTTATACCAACGGAAGCACAACTATGTGTCGGACAGGGCTTCGGTTAGGGACCAGACTAAGAGAGACACAGGTAGACTGAGGATAGCAGTCAAAAGTCAAATCAGGCGCACGAAGGCAGAAATTATTGGTCCAGACACAATCTCTAAGGATCTCAGCTGAGGGATATGGCTGAACGCCTCTAAGCTATAAACCCTCGAATGTGAGAGCCGTGCCTATCCTCACCTACTGCAAAATGAAGGTGAGATACTGAACACGCTACATGCTTAATTCGGATACCTGTTTGAAGGCTCTCAGCTGGGGGATATGGCGGATCCCCGGATGAGAGGGCCTGGCCGTTATTCGCTCACTGATGTATATAGGTAAGGTGCTGAGCCGGCA
Organism: Cepaea hortensis; assembly: GCA_963921405.1. Classification (NCBI taxonomy): domain Eukaryota; kingdom Metazoa; phylum Mollusca; class Gastropoda; order Stylommatophora; family Helicidae; genus Cepaea; species Cepaea hortensis. Next base: position 206,543,862 of record OY992876.1, read on the forward strand.
GCACGAGTAGCCTACCACTAAAGGTTGGAAAAGGACAACAATCCCACGCAATGGTTACGATCAAAGTCTATATCTATACTCATAGAGTGAGCGTAGACAAAGGTGGAAGAAAGACACAACGGTGTCTCGACTACAAGAAATGGAACACTTGGCTAGCGACTCCATTACGTGGAAGCCCGAAGCGAAAGCTTGCTGAGTGGATGTCGCTCGCAGTCTGTCCGTCCCTGGTTTGTGCTTGAGCGACATATAGCAAACGAAATGCCCAAAAAAATGGAAGTGAGGAATTAAAGCAGCTAGAGCAGGACTTAGCAATTCCTTTGGGTGACTCGAGACTCAGAGCATTATGTGCCAGCTCTGCAATTATGGAAGCCTCCTTGGATAGCGGGGAATGCCCATGATCGTCCGCTGCCTTCCCGTGAGGGTTGACTGTGATGCTTTTGACCGTTCCACCTTGACCAGCTGAGATATGGCCGACATCACAACAGAAAGAGTCTTACGTCCCTCGAAATCCTATGAAGGCTAACCTCATTAAAAATGCCCGCCGAAGTCGGATGTGCCGGCCTACGGGTTGCAAATAAAAACAGGGACTACGCAATTACGTCCGAGTGAAGCGTCGATCGTGCCCGAAACAGCTCTGACTAACTAGTCTTCCGAATGTAACGGAACAGCTCTGACTAGCTAGTTTCCCGATTGTCCTTCGTGCTTGGAATATCTCTGACTATCTAGTCTTGCGAATGACCCTCGTGTACGGAACAGCTCTGACTAGTAAGTTTTCCGAATGTCCGTCGTGCCCGGAACAGCTGTAACTATTTTGTTTTTCGGGTACAGCGACTAGCACATGTCCGAATCGAAAGCTCGCTGAGTGGATACGGTCTACAGCCCTACCGTCCCTGGTTTGCGCAGGGAGCGACATGTAGCGAACGAAAGGCCCAATACATTGAAGTGAGGAATTAAAGCAAGCATGAACAGGGCGCGACGATTCCCTCGATGAGCCCAGCACCAGAGCGGTATGAGTCGGCTCTGCAACTATGGAAGAAACCCTGGATGGCGGAAAATGCCATGGACTGTCCCTGCCTTTCCTTGAGGTTTGATCGTGAAGTTTCCGACCGTTCTAACTTGACCAGATGAGATGCGGACGGCACCACAAAAGTGAGAGTCCCCCAGGAATGCTAACCTGTCAAAAATGTGCTCTAAAGTTGGATCTGTCGGCCTAAGGTTTTCGGCCCAAGGGTGCCTAACAGACACACCGCAATCACATCTGAAAAAACACTCCGGATGAACTCAGAAGAAGAAGAAAATCCTATTGAAACACAAGAAAAGCAGAGAGGTCACTGGTAAAGCTACTGCTCGCCAAAGGTACATATAAAGTTTATAGATACCTTTGGTAATATAATATATCTCATAATAAGGTTTGCAAGCTATTTAAATAGGGCCGGCCTAAATACACAGCCTAGAGCAGAGTTTTTCAACCTGGGTTCTGCGAATGGCAACCAGGGGTTCCACTGACTGCCTGTAAAAAATGTTATTTACTGCGAATATATTACCTTGCGGTGTATGGCAGGGTGATCTTTGAGCCTGAGGAGTTGAGGCCGCCTGGCTAGTGCAGTCACCGCGAACTGTGCAGGTTAGGATTTTCTTTTAGCCCCCGACAGAAAAAAATCCCACACCTTGCCGAGTATTCGAACCTTACCGAGGATTCGAACCCGGGGTTCCGCCGAAACAGACAGAAATCGCCTAAATGCAACATTTCTGCCTATCTGGTTTATTATATAAAGTAGGACAACACTTGGATCATCGCACAGAGTTTTTTGAACAACGTAAACATATGGGTAAGGATCTGCTCCAGCAGAAAGGTTGACAAACACTGGCATAGAGTCCAGCTCGATTAATACCTTTACCGGAGAATTCTTTTGAGCTGGGGATAATATTTTTGTAATAACACGAGGCTTCTATATCATTTTTATGCTAAGTTTGCTACTATATTGCCTCTATTCACACTTGTAGTTCATTTACCTATCACTGTCAAACAAAGAACTCCTTGTTACATACCTATACAATGGATGACTGGCAAAACGAAGTAAATATTTCTGGAGCACGAACCTGTGTTGACAGCCGGAAGCATCTGGGGGAGGGAAAGATGCGATTGTGGTTGTGTGTGTGTTTGGCCATGGAAACCATGGTAACATCAGAGCGTAGGCGGCGCTACCTCGAGCCGAGGAAGGACTTGGTATTGTGCAAAATAAGCAAATATTACAATAAACAAGAAAATTTAGATAAAATAATATATAATTGAAAATAGTAAATTTAAGACACATAGTAGCCAGGAGGTCTCCGCGCATATGAAGATCTCCTGTTATTCTAAACATAATATTTACATTTAAATTGTATCCCAACGTCTCGTGTTCCAAACGTTACATCAGACCAGTTCGAGTACTGTCGGAGGGTCGGATGAAATGACGTCGCGGGCTGGATCCGGTCCGCGGACCGTAGTTTGGTGACCCCTGCTCTAGAGGAAAGGTAATACCAATACGTTTGGAACAAGACAATCTGCAGAAGTTGCCAGATCAAAGCAATGCTCTAACTGTCCTCCTGTCGGAGCTTCCATCACAGACCAGTTCCCAACCAAGGCTTAGGACCTGGTCTGGCCTGCCATGACATTTAGTCTTTATGTTGCACTTCCTCGCACTAGAGTGAGGCTTGTACCCTCCCAAATGCATTCATCCGCCCGTAGTACAATGTGTGGTGTCGGGTTTGGTGATCATCGCCCAACATTCGGCGCTAACAGAAAGCAGGTAGTATCGTCTACTGTCATACTGTAGCTCAATTATATCTGACTAAGGCCATACACGCCAATTAATTAGCAGTTGCATAATTCTCTACTCCGTGTCTCTATTCCGGTCAGCAGCAGCTACATACAGAGTTACACTCTCCAAGTTTGGTCATCATCGTCGTCAAGATGTGCCGGGCCAGTTGGCATAACCGTTCATGGCTCTCCACAGATCTCGGTCTTTGGTGTTCCTGTTCAACTCTGCTAATGTTATTATTCGATGCCTCTGTCTCAGTCCATCAGCATCGTTATTTGTGGTCTGCCTCTGCCCCTTTTCACTTGCAAAGCGATTTCAATTTCTTTATTTTCTGTCTAGAACTCTTCTTGAATATCAAGAAAACAGTTACAAAGGTGATACCAAAGAAAAAGGAGACACCACAATTTTAAATGGAAATGGAAGGGACAATTCTTAACCAGATGGATAATTTTAAATACCTAGCTGATTTATAACAATATAAGGAAGATGCACAGCATAGATTAAACTCAGAATAGGGAAAGTAAAAGCTGCATTTCGGAAAATGAAATGTATCTTATGCAATAAGTCACAATGAATGAACGGAAGACGATAGTGCTGAATTGCCATATAGAACCTGTATTGCTGTATGGCAGTGCTTGCTTGCTTGCTTGTGTTCGTTGGCTTGAGCTCCAGCGCGAAGTCCTGTTTGTCGGATGAAGGCATCCTGTTGTCCAGCATCAGTGTGATGTCATACAGGTCCTGAGGTGTGCAGACCGTACAGGCAGACACTCTCCGACTTCGGAGGAATCGGCGATCCTACTGACTTTAGCCAGGACCCCGAAGAGACCTGTAGCCCAGGACGCTCGACGAGAACACGTCAATAGGCCTTGGCCAGTATATAACCCGGCCCTGGTGTCTTGGAAACACCTCTGCTTCCCGCCGTATGGCAGTGAATCTTGGAATGTAAATGAAGAAATTAGAATAAACTTGGAAGCAACAGAGATGTGGTTCCTTAGGCGAATGTTGCGAATTCCTTGGACTGCCAGTGTAACTAACAACGACTGCCTGACAGAGGCTAATGAAACTAGAACAGTATATGCAACAATAAGAAAGAGACAAACAGCTTTCTTTGGTCATGTGATGAGAAGAACGGCATTGAAGAACATCGTGACGACAGGAAAGATCTAGGGGAAGAGAGGCAGAGGCCGACCAAGAAAAATGATGCTGTATGGATTGAAACGGTGGCATGGAGGAATATGAGCAGCAGAATTGATCCAGAACACCAAATACAGAGATATTTGGAGAGACATGAACACCTGTGCCATCTGGCTTGGCAGTTGATGATGACGACTATTTTGCTATTTCTGAGTATGATCATACTTCCAACTCATTTTGAATTCTTGAACTTGTTTCAGGGATGTGCTATTTTTAGTATACTTTGTGGACCAGGATATCTGCTAACTTGCATTACTTCAGTTTTGGCTGTATTTATATTCACATTGTATCTACTGCGAGTATGATCACCCACGCTTATCAGCATGGCACATGGTGGTAATGATGATGATGATGATGATCTGCTGCATTTAGAACTCAGCTTATTAATATGATTTTGCAGTCTGGCCTCGTAGCTATAAAACAGGCACTGATCGTCTCAAAATAAATGTTCATTTATTGCGGGTGAATCTGTTTTTTCATCTGAAGTAAAGTATTCAAAATATGGTGAAACAAGGCTTGCTTCTGTGCATATTCTACTGGCACCTTGCCGTCTTGACAGACGATAGTCTGTGCTTTAAAAAGGCATAATAACTTTTACCTATGGCGGTAGCGAATGTGACTGATAAGGCCAATTCGCGCTGTAAATGCTCGTTCACAGTGGGTGCATGTGAACACGTGGTCATTTCCACCATCATGCACCATCTTACGTCTCACACGCTCGGTGTGTGACTTATCTGCAATAATTGTCTCCTTTGTCTTTATTCCATTTCTGATGTTTGCCCTCCATGCAACACGTTCAGCGGTGACTTGCTCCCATTGTGCATTATCAATGTCTGTATCAATCTTGTCCCGCTTACACATCTTTGTATAGTAGCAGAGGCCGACCCTGAGATCTCTTACCCATCTGTAATTCACCAAAAAAGATGTCCTTTGGTATTATACCATCATTCATCCTCCTAAGATGTCCTATTCATCTAAGTCTACGAAGACTGAGCATAGAATAAACCGTCTCACAACTTGATCTTTCCAATACTTCAGTATTTGTGATTTTGTCTTGCCACTTAATACCAAGAATTCTTCGTAGACACAGCATATGAAAGCTGTTTAAACGTTTCTCTTGGTGTGAGTAAGTTGTTCAGGTTTCACTGCCATAAAAAAGAGTACTAAGGACACAGTTTGATAGACAAGGACTTTTATTTTGGCAGTAAGCTTCCTGTTCTCCCAGACTCCTTTTCGTAACCTGTTCATTGTTGTTGCTGCCTTACCAATCCGAATGTTGATTTCCTGATCTAGGGATAATTTGCTATTTACCACTGATCCTAGATATGTAAAATGGTCTACCATCTCTAGATCGGCGTCGTCAATAAAGATTGGTGGTACCCCATGTGCACCTTGTGACATAATCTATGTCTTCTTTTTGCTAATTGTTAAACCAAATTCAGAACAAGCATGGGAGAATGCAGATAGTAGACATTGCAATTCTTCCTCAGAGTGTGCCGTAACTGCATCATCATCTGCAAAAAGCAACTCTCTGATCAGTACCCTCCTAATTTTGGTCTTGGCCTTCAAATTCAGAGCATTGTAGAGGCCGCCATCTGAGCGTGAGTATGGTGATGTATATACCACCATCCTGATCACGAAAGGCATATTTCAGTAAAATTGAAAAGTATATTCCAAAGAGGGTGGGAGCTAGTACGCAACCTTGCTTAACTCCACTCTTGATTTCAAACTCTTCAGAAGTTGCACCATCAAACTTGATTATACCCTTCATGCCTGTGTGGAACGCTTCCACAATGGACAGAAGAGTTGGTGGGCAGCCAATCTTCTTTAGTGCCTTGAACAGACCCTCACGACTGACCAAAGCAAATGCTTTTGTGAGGTCGATGATTTGTCGCAAATATAATATCATATTAATGGTAGACCGGTTCTATCGAAAGCCACACTGTGATTCGGGGTAGACCTGATCTCCTATGACTTAAATTCTGCTCAGAACAATTCTGGCAAATACTTTTCCAACAATATGCAAAAGTGAGATACCTCTATAGTTGTTGCTGTCGCTCCGATCGCCCTTGTTCTTGTACAGTATTATGATGCTTGAATCTTTGAAATCATGTGGGACTTGTCCTTCTCGCCAGCATAGCTCTATTAGCTGGTGGATCTGTAGAGTGAGTGTGTCTTGCCCACTCCTGATAATCTCTATTGGAATCCCATTCATACCCGGAGACTTGTCAGATGCAAGTTCATTTATAGCATACTTAACTTCTGGTATGGTGGGAAGTGTGTCCAGGTGGTCAAGAGTTGGTAGAGCCTCTATGGCGTTGAGGGCATCATCCGCTAGTTTGGTCTCACTTGAGTAAAGCTCCAAAAAGTGCTCTACCCATCTGTCCATCTGCTGTTTCTTATCATTTATGATTTCTCCAGTCAAGGTTTTCAGTGGTGCACTTCTTTTGATCATTGGACCACAGGCTTTCTTTATTCCTTCATACAGGCTTCTGATGTTTCCCTTATCACTTGCGATTTGAATGGACTCACATAACTTGATCCAATATTCATGTGCATACTGCCTGTCAGCCTTTTGCACATCCTTCCTAGCTTGCTTTAGCTCACTCAAAGTGTTACGCGTTGGTCTTTCCTTGTTTCTTAAGAGAGCTATCTTCTTCTTATCAATCAAGGGCTGCAGAGTCTGGCTGTTTGCCGCAAACAAGTCCTGCCTCTTATGATCCACAGTGCCGTAAACCCCTACGGCAGTTTTATAAAGAATTTCCTTCAGTTGACCACACTTTTCATTTACTATACAATTTTCTGGTGTATCAGTGAAAGCGTCTTCAAGTTGCTGTTGAAACTGAAAGCACTATTCAGGATCGTGAGTGTTAATAATATTAATCCTGGGGCTAGATTTGTGTTTAGCTGTGTAGATTCTCTTTGGTCTCAGTCTAACCCTCGCGACAACCAAAGAATGATCCGTATCACAGTCAGCACTGTGGTAACTTCGAGTCAATGATATATGGTTCAGATGTTGTCTCCGTGTGATGATGAAGTCCAGCTGGTGCCAATGACCGGATCTTGGTTGTTTCCGTGTGACCTTATGCAGCTCTTTTGTTTAAAAAAAAGGACTTTGTAATACATAGGTCATTTCTGGTGCAATGCTCCAGCAGCCTTTGCCCATTTTTATTCATGTGACTGATGTTGTATTTTCCAAGGCACACTGGCCATGAACTCGAATCCTTGCCCACATGAGCGTTGAAATCACCGAGCATATAAATGTAGTCAGATTTTGGAACTGCCTTGATCACGGAGTCAAACTCCTCATAGAATGAATCCTTCACATCATCAGAGGAATCGAGTGTCGGTGCATATGCAGTAATAAGGGTGGCAAAACCACAAGGGGTTGTCAAGCGCAGGGATAATAGACTTTCATTTCCTCCTGCAGGAATTTCAATCATTCCCAGTAGCGAATTTTTCACTGCAAAGCCCAATGACAGCGTTTTTCTCTCATCGTCAATATTGGTCAAGTCAGTGGAAAATCCTGGACACATGGGTCTCATGTTCCAGGTCGCTAGCCGTAGCTTGAGATTTCTATTTTTCTTTTTATTAGTACCTTGTGCATTGGTTTTACATTCTGCGATTCAGATTTTGACCTAGTCTCAAGCACCCATTAAAGCAGGATGGCTGTGGCGGATCAGCACCCAATCGGCCGGGGGCTGCCCAGCTTGAGGCGGGCGGTAGCTGATCAGTGACACCTGTTAGGTGTCTCCCACCGTCAGAGGCAACGCGTGGCGCCGCATGTCTACGCTAATTGACAAAGACTTATAACCCGTAACAGTTGCCTCTCGCTTTGATTCCGAGACCGGTTAAGACCAGGGATTGAGTTATTGCCTCTCCATAGCACAAAGCCTAGGCTAAAATATAGAGATCATGTGTTGCCCATGCAGCATGATCCCTCTCTCGGCCTGCCTAGTTCACTCCAGAGGAAAGGTAACACCCCTACATCTGGAACAAGACAAGCTGCAGAAGCTGCCGGATAAGCAAATCAATGCTCTAGCTGTCCGCTTGTTAGAGCTTCGATCCTAGACCAGCTGTCAACCAAGGCTTAGGGCCTGGTCTGCCCTGCCACGACATTTTGTCTTTACGTTGCATTTCCTCGCACCATTATAAGGCTTGTACCTTCCAAGTTGCGCTCTTCCGCCCGAAGCCGTTGGCACAATGTGGGGTTTCGGGTTTGGTAAGCGTCGCCAACATTCGGCACTGACAGAAAGCAGGTAGTACCGTCTACTGTCATATGGTAGCTCAGTCATATCTGACTAAGCCCTGACATGCTTCATACAGTACTCCTTCATATATTACTTATTCATGTAGCACTCCTTCATATTGTACTCCTTCAAATAGTACTGCTTTATATAGCACTGCTTCATATGGTCCTCATTCATTTAATACTTCTTTATATAGTACTCTTTTATACAGTGGTCCTTCATATAGTACTCCATATAGTATTCCTGTTGCGCAATCAGAGTGTGCCTAGACGTTTCAGGTTGACCTATTATGGAATCTCATCATCATGTGTCATGCCGATAATCGTGAGAGGCCATGTTCCGCTATCTTACACGATCAACAGAGTCGTGGATCTAGCTGTGTTCTTGTCTCGACCATGCCGCTTGGCCAAACCATCCAGATATTTGCTTCTCTGCCTTTCCCTTGATCCTTTCTCCTCAATTTCGTCAGTTATCACCTAGTTCTCTAGTTTATTTCTCATTTTAGTTTACTAATCTCATACTGTGCAAAACAAACCGTGACTGTCTACGTCTAATTTCTCTTTTCAGTTTGTATATTTCATTTGATTCCTGTAAAACGTGCTCATTGATTTTTCTGTCTGTCCATGATATTCTTTGCATTTTCTCCAGAAACCACATTTCCAATGCCATTAGATGTTTTTTAACTTGTCCTCCCATCATCCACGTCTCACATCCATACAAAAGTACAGGTTCTGTGTATAGTGTGTGTTTGTTTGTTTGTTTTTTTTTGTTGCCTCAGTATAAAATTCAATATCTCAGTAACCAACTGAGGGAAAATGATGAGATTTAGCATATAACCTTATAATTATGTCCAACCAACAAAACAAAAATTTGTTCTGGAGATTGTACAGCGGATTTCAATGTTTGATTATATGCGGGATATATTTTATTGCCCCCGCATCCATTCCATCATTTTAAGAGTATTACCGCTTGAACAAGAGACACCCCCGCTGTTTTTTGAAATTTGTCTGCGCGGTTTCGCTTTTGGCAGACTAAGGGAATTTATATGGGGTAGTTCAGAGGTGTCGACAAACTGTGGATTCTTTCAGGAAACGTGATAATATAAATAAACTAGCTGGCTCTGCCCGGCTCCTGGCGGGGATCTATCTATCTATCTATCTATCTATCTATCTATCTATCTATCTATCTATCTATCTATCTATCTATCTATCTATCTATCTATCTATCTATCTATCTATCTATCTATCTATCTATCTATCTGTCTGTCTGTCTGTCTGTCTGTCTGTCTATCTGTCTGTCTGTCTGTCTGCCTGCCTGTTTGTCTGTCTGTCTGTCTGTCTGTCTTCCTGCTTGCCTGCCGGCCGGCCGAACAGTCGGCTGATCAACCCACCGACCGACCGACCGACCGACCGACCGACCGCCCGGCCCACCGACCGACCCACCGACCGACTGACCAACCAACCCACCCACCCACCCACCCAGTCAGCCAGCCAGCCAGCCAGCCATCCACCCACCCACCCACCTACCTTTCTGCCTACCTACCTACCTACCTTTCTATCTGTCTGTCTGTCTGTCTGTCTGTCTGTCTGTCTGTCTGTCTGTCTGTCTGTCTGTCTGTCTGCCTGTTTGTCTGTCTGTCTGTCTTCCTGCTTGCCTGCCGGCCGGCCGGTCGGTCGACCGACCCACCCACCGACCGACCGACCGACCGACCGACCGCCCGGCCCACCGACCGACCCACCGACCGACCGACCAACCAACCCACCCACCCACCCACCCACCCAGTCAACCAGCCAGCCATCCATCCACCCACCCACCCACCTACTTTTCTGCCTTCCTACCTACCTACCTACCTACCTTTCTGTCTGTCTGTCTGTCTGTCTGTCTGTCTGTCTGTCTGTCTGTCTGTCTGTCTGTCTGTCTGTTACTGGAAAAAACGTCAGGACCATGTGTTGAAAGAGGAAGAGGACTATTGGACCTCTGTAAATTCTCTGTCTTTACTAATATTACACATTGCACCCCTCTCGGGATTCTCCGTGGTGAAGTGGTCAAGCCGTCTGATTCGGGCTCCGAAGGTTGTATGTTCGATTCCGGGCCGCGTCCTTCATTTCACGAGTGCATTTTTTCGGAGACTCCCGAGGGTCGTCGCTGGAACTACGGAGTTCGTGCTTTGTGCGACGCTTTCCGCGCTGCGGAATGAAACTGACCATATGGGATAAAAACCCGGTGCAATGCAGCCGACCCTGTCGATTTTAAGCTTGTTCTTTCATTGCAGCCACTCCCATACGAATCCGGATACGCCTTTGTGTGTCATCAGAATTGACAGGTCTCCCATTACCGTAAAAATAACTTTGTTAACGAGAAATCACTAGTTGTTCAGCAAAACATCAAAGGAATGTCGCCGCTTTCAATGATTTAAGTTGTTTTGGACATATCAAAGACATATTCCTTGGGTGGGGGTAAATATAAGACGGCTGGAAAATTTTCATAACGATGCAACGGACAGTTTTCAAAATAATTGATCGTGAATGAAGGCAAATAAATGTGGACATACTATAGCACTTAACACCCTTTTCTCGTTGCAACTGACATTATGAATGTTGTATATTTATATATAATCATACATATATTTATTATATTTATACAATTATATGTATACTATAATTTATATTTATATACTATCTCCGTGGCGAAGGGCTTACGGACGCGATGCGTAATACCGTATACCCGGGCTTGACACACAGCGGTGCTAATATTTTCGAAAATGGAATAGGTGCCGGACGTTCAGAAAGCAATGGGAAAATACTGAACGTAAATTGGAGAACTTGGGGACAACTGGTAAGATCGAAGGGAACAGACCAAGAGGAAGATCTAGAAGCAAATACCTGGATGGCTTGGCCTCGTGGCATGGTCGAGACAGAAACACGGAGCTGATCCACGACTCTGGTGATCGAGTGAGATGGCAAAACATGACCGCCCACGCTTACCGGCATAGTACATGATGGATGGATGGAAAGCTTACGCAGGAATCACGAACAGCCAATATGCTGGAGGTTGACTGCTACGTCCCGTGAAGGACATGCAACTGAAAAAAAAATATTTATTGACAGTTAATGCCATGGAATTTACCTCGACCATCAGGACATTCTATTTCATATGTTTTCTCGTTGTACGAGGGTAAGTTAATAAGTAAGTCACAAACAGCTGTAGAAAGATAACTAACTATGATAACAACTTGAAACCAGTTTATTTTTATACATACACTGTCCCTGTATTTCTCAACATAATTTCCACCAACATTGATGCTCTTATCCCATCGTTTTATCAGTCCTCTCAAGCCGACTGTATAAATATGCGTGCCTTGTTTTCATTTACCTACCATCCCACAGAACTGTGTGACTTACTTGTTGACTCACCCTCGTTGCATTTTCTACCCAACTATGCACCGCGTTACAGGAAGTCGCTAGGGGCTAAGTCCACTTATATCCCACCTTGGCGGGAGACATTTCGTGAATGACGCCAAAGTTGAAAGTGAAGAGAAAACGTGGTTTAGAAAACAGGGCACGCAGTTCTAAGCATTGATTTGGGAGGACTGATAAAACGATGGGATAAGTGCATCAATGTTGGTGGAAATTATGTTGAGAAATAAAAAAAATAAAAAAGTCGCTTAAAAGTCGACAGGGTCGACTTCATTGCACCGGGTTTTATCCCATATGGCTCGGTCCCTTTCCGCAGCGCGGAAAGCGTCGCACAAAGCACGAAATCCGTAGCTTTTAGCGACGACCTACAGGAGTCTCCGAAACATTTAACTCGTAAACCGAAGGGTGCGGCCCGGAATCCAACCCACAACCTTCGGAGCACGAGTCAAACGGCTTGACCACTTTGCCTCAGAGACAAAGGGACATTGTATGTATAAGGGGCGTTCATTTGAAATCCGTTCGTGCCGCACCGCGCGTAATTGCGTACGTTGAACATGATCATGTCATAGTCGTGTGATAAGTACTGACCAATGAATAAAAGAGCAAGTGCTTATAATCCCATGATGCATAGGTTATGTTTCTGACCGTTGAGAAAATGGCCGGGTTGATCCAAATCCGTCAAAAGAAGCTCAAAGAGCGGTGATTCAGTTTCTTTCATTTGAAGGATGTCGACCAGTGGACACTCATCGAAGAATGCAGGCAGCGTACAGTAACAAATGTGTGTCGAAGACAACAGTGACAGACTGGGCACGAATATTTCGGAAAAGACGTCATTTCAAGACAGATTTTCGACGGCCGGGTCAAGGTCATATTGTTGCAACAGAAAAAAAAAAAACATCGCCAAAATTGATGCAGCAGTACAGATGAACCGTTGTCGAAGCAAACGTTCGCTAGCGAAATAATTTGATGTGTCAATTTGGGACAATTCAAAAGTTCGTTCGTAAGAAACTGCAATATCGGAAGGTGTGTTGACCGACCACTAAAAAGAGGAACCCATGGGATGGTGTTTGTACCAAGTGCTGCCTCCAGAGTGGAGGATGATGCATTTCTCTTCCGCATAGTGGCATGCAATGAATCATAGTGTCACCACTTTGAGTCGAGCAGAAAAAGAGGGAGCATGCAATGGAAGCATGCTTGATCACCAAACGTCAAAACATTCAAGTTACAGGTTTCCGCTGGTAAGGTTATGCTGATCGCATTTTTCTTTTACCATGAAGGGCTATTGTTGGCCGACTTTAAAGAACCTGGTGTCAACATAAACTCTACCCACTACTTGCAAACACTAGACAAGCTGCTAAAAGCCATCAAGAATAAACGACCCGGCATACTTTCTCGCAGTGAGACTTTGTTGCACGATAGTGATCGTCCGCATGTCGCAAAGATTGTGCATGAAGCATTAGCAAGGAAGAAATGGGAAATTCTGCAACATCCAGCCCATAGTCCTGATTTGTCACCATATGATTTTCATTTGTTCGAACCTCTAAACAATCTCTCAACGGGCAACGATTTCACTCAGATGCAGACGTAATGAACGTAGTAAACACTTAGTTCAGTGAGCAACCACAATCCTTTGTTGCGGACAGCATTCGCCACCTACCTAAGCAATGGGATGCTTGCCTGAAAGCCAACGGCGAATTCTTCTGACCAACTCATGGTGCATAATTCATACAAAATGAATGCTTTGCTTAATTCTACCACACTTGTTAATGTTTCTTTCATGCTTTTGTAATAAAGCAATTGGAACGTGTTTCAAATGAACGCCCCAAATATAAAAATAAACTGATTTCAATTATTTTTCAAAGTTAGTTATTTTTCTATAACCATTTATGACTTACTTATTAACTTAACCTCGTAGTAGTGTGGTGAAGTGCACGACACGGGGATTTACACCCCCAAAAAAAGTTTGGAAAAGCACCTCTTAAATCAATGTGTACCTCTTTAGCATGTTTTTGTGTAAGGTCTACTGTATTTTCACAGATTATGATATGACATAAATGATAATCTGCTTGGCCAGTGTCCAGCCCACACGCACACAAAACAACCAAGCCAACTTTCATATATATTATGTTTATGTAGTGTTTTTCATGTAGTTGTATCGACATGTGTTAGTTGCTACTGGCGAAGGCTTTTTGCCAATTTGTTACTTGTGATCGTGTTAGAGTACAGCATACGTTTGCTTTTTATTTCTGTATTTCTATGTTTATTTCTATTTTTATTTTTATTTATTTTATTATTACTAATTTTTTTTTTTTTCTTTTTTTTTTTTTTGGGGGGGGGGGGGGGGCGGAGGAGTTAATCTTTCTTTTTGCCCCTGAAAAACAGTTATACATGTGTATGAGGCTTCAGGTGGAAACCTGAACATACATACGAGGCATGGAATCTAGTCATGGGTCAGGACACAGTTTCCACGAGCTGCGATGACAGCTGCCCTGCGCAAAGAATTTATCATGATGATGCTGATGATGAGCAATGTCTGTCTTTCCAATGTGTATTTCAGGTGATTTCTGATAACTCTTCTTTTCAGTAAAGACACTTTTGCACCTATCGACGACCACAACTGTATTTGAATTAGTAAAGAATGAACGTTATTTGAAACAAATTAATAATCTAAATAACACACTTCCATTTTTAAAACCACAATATATGTGAATAAACTCGTTGTTTATAACTTCTTTTTATAATACTGGTTTATTGTATAACTTGGTTTGTAATATAGACGAATGTTTTCTCCTTCTCATTCTATTCGTTTTCCTTCTTCTTCTTCTTCTTCTTCTTCTTCTTCTTCTTCTTCTTCTTCTTCTTCTTCTTCTTCTTCTTCTTCTTCTTCTTCTTCTTCTTCTTCTTCTTCTTCTTCTTCTTCTTCTTCTTCTCCTTCTTCTCCAACTGCACCTCAACTTCGAATCCTCCTCATCCTCCTCGTCTTCTTATTTTCCCTTTCCTCTATCCCTTCCTTCTACTCAGAAATAAAATTTGGTACCGGTGTGGCACGTTGAAGATCTGGAGCATCACAAAAGCAATAATTACTGAGAAAGAACTCTGTTCTGGTAAACATTGCCAGTCCGTTTTGGCATCCAAGTAATTGAAGATATTCAGTCTTTTGCAAATGACGTTGGCAAAACGAAAGACGACTACCAATACATTTTTCGCAGATGCATGTAGCTTCCTGGAAATACCTGCAGAAAGAGTAAAATGTATAAATTAGATGTGTCAGAAGTCGGGGTGCCCCACCGGCTAGATGAATGTATTATTCACTGGCGAGCAACCCCAGATAGTCAGAAACTGACTAGGGACAAAATCTATATGGCTGAACTACAGATTAAGCCCTTGAATATCCAACGTACAGTTCCTAGTGGCTCGTTACAAAATTGAAATGAACTGTGCTGAATATTCGCCAAGGATGGGAAGGAGAAGGTTAGTTAGAATAGATTTTTACGTCTGAATTAAAGTGTAAAGACAACTATTCCAGTACAGGTTTTTCTCCCTGACTGCTCCCTTCCTTGGTGTGTAAGTGAACCCCCACCAATGTACACACACAACACGTATGCACAATTGGAATTAAAATATAACGACAGAACTATGAGTTACAATACTACAACATTTATTTGCTAATCATAACAATAGACATCGGATGATTGTCAATATGAGGATGATAAAATCATATAACATATTGTGATGAGAACCATTACGTAACTTTACTTGTTACTTCATCTATCTGGAACTGTGGTCCAGATCCCCACTCTCCAGTAGACTCAACAAAAGAAACAGCTTGCCGGTATTCTGAGGTCTGTCAGTCCTAGCACTACCTAGTTAGTAGTCTCGAGTCTTGAGATCTGTAACATAGGTGCTCCTTGTGAGAGCTTGAAAGAGAGTCAAGAATGTGTTATATCAGTTCTACATCAGCGCAATCCTAATTAAAACATATCATAACACAAACATATACAATGACCAGTCTGGCCAAGTTTATCTTCCAGCTCTACTGTGTTCACCATCCTCCTTCTCCCTACTGTCTTTAGTCTGGGACGGGCTTTTCAATTGTCTCACACGCCTGTAATGATTACATTTCTGCCGCCCCATGTCCATGTCGCTAATACAGAAATTCTGTGTCGTACAGCCGCTCCGTCCAATGTTAGTTTAGCAGCTCACAGGGTCGGTAAGTGTATTATAACAATGCCAGGTCATCCGGGCTTACAAGCCGTGACCAGTAGTTGTGCCAGGTTTCCATGCATTACCGTGGACGCACGCCCACAATACACTGAGAAAGTTTAGCACCATATACCAATTGTGGGTAAGGTCTGTACCATTACACCTCTGCTTCCAACACAATCATTGGCCAATGTGCCAATGCGCAGACAATAGCATAACACTTCATATTGGTAGGTTTGCATATGACAAATCAATATATCAAACATCCAATACACATAAACATATTGATTAAACTAGACATATTATGATACTTTAACATCATAGCATAATGCACTAGTTAGTTTATGAAATTACACATACATACATCCAACATATCCGTAAACATTATATTACTTCAAGATGGACATCTAATTATACTCAACATAATAGCATCAGGCATTATTAATGAGTACTAATATTGTATAGCTACAAAATGAGATATACAACAAGTCTAATTGAAGTTACCACACAGACCAGCTATATTTGCTGAGCTGCCCGGTTTAATCACACTTAGTTACTGCTGTTGTAAGAATTAAATAAATAGTCGGTTGACTATAATCTGTACAACAAATGCACACACCAACAGGCAACTACGATAGTGTACAAAGAAATGACAAGCATCTACCAAGACACCTAAAAGTATACTTAGACAAGATCTGTCTTACATAAGGTTCTACGTCTCAGAAGAGTAACACTTTAAAGCAATATGATATTGAACACATAACTTAGAAAGAATACTCAAGTAACCTGAAGCAATGATAATTCTGGAAGTAACCTAGGTCAGATATAGACTGAGAGTCATTACATCCATCTAAAACTCGACTAGTTACTAAGAATTAATTCTCCTAGTTAAATATAGCAACCTAAGAATCATACGAAACGAGCTGGTTGTCTCACCTGTTCTGAAGTCAGACTTAATCTAACATAAAACAGGCTAAGGACCCTTATTTAAGCTGAGTCTAGCAGACAGTGTCTGAGACACTATTATCTCTTTGGCAGTCCCGTCATAAATTCTTCTTATCTCCTCCTGACAGTAATTGCAATTAACTCCAAGTCTGTCCAGTCATAAAAATTCTTTTAACCACTAACCCTCACCATAGTGTCACACCTGGATGGTTTTGCGTTGCCAGCCCCAGATCAGTTTCACAGTCTTATCAGTGATTTCACACCTACCTGGGTCTGCCAGTCAGAGTGGATGGGGCTTGTTTATAGCCCTGGGGCTATTATCTCCATCTGGCGTTAATTGCCTTTATTCAACCACTGGCCCAGTTCATTGTTGATTCAGCCAGGGTCTACCTGGACGAGAAGGTGCCAATGTGTCTGTGTGGTGTCATAGCCCGTCTGGGTCAGCAGTTTTCCAAGGTGTAGACTAATTTAAATTATCTAGTTGTGTCCATCTCAAGTATCCCATTTTACTTGCCATCTGCAAGCTTACGTCATGGCTAGAGGCTTTTTGTGAATAATCTTACCTCACGACTAGATAACCTTGGAGTAGCGTGATTAATTCATTCTTTCTCAATTTTTCCTCTCAAATTTGGAGGTCCGAGAAAAATATTCTGGGATGTTAAGGCGTCATTTCACGACAGAGCTTTCCCCTTAAAAAAAAAGTTTCTGCCAGAAATCTTTTTTCAACGCACGCCGTACATCCCAGAATAATGCCTAAGCACTCTCCGTTCTGTATCTGCCTAAAGGTTTCCAATATTCTTTGTGGCAGTGGTTTGTCCTGCATAAAGACGTCCCATTTCCATACCCCAAAGATACTCTGGATAGATCCTTGTACCTGGTTTTCGGCCGGGATTCCATGCAATAGCTTGGTAAAATCCGGTAATTGTCAGAAGGTTGTAATTTTACCCCTCTGGGAAAGATCACAATCAACGGGATTCTTCTACGCCTCTGGGCAGCAATTGTTTTACACCATTCACTCACGTGATTTACTCCTTTCAGCCGAGGATGTACCCGTAGTGAGGTCTTGCATAAGCTGGCCACAGCAAAGCTTGTCTCCGTGATTTTCCTCCATCCATTATAGATCCATAACTCATCCATCAATATCTTCCTTTTGAAAGGAATAATGTTACACATCATGGTCCCATGATATAAATTCAACTGGCGCTTTCCTCCTTCAAAGTTGGGCGTAACAATCTTCCCTCCTCGGTGTCGCGGTTTCTTCCCCTGATAATCAGTTAACGGGCTGAGTTTCTCTGCATTAGAGTTTCGTGTGAAAACCGTGCTAGAAATTGGAAATTTAGTGTGCCAAGTTGTCCAGCCTTGAGAAATAACATAGTTACTCCAGGGCGATAAAGTGGTGTTACTTTTGAATAAAGTATCCACAAATAGCTGATCTACTCCTATCAAATCGACCTGACTGAAGGGTAGATTGAGTCCTAAGCGTGTTGATTCCAAACCACTCTTGACTTCTGTTACTTCAGGTTCCTGTTGCTGGAATTTCCTGATAACTTCAGCTAATGAGATGATAGGCGTTTCTTCCTCCATCTTGTGCAAAGAATTTTCTTCTTTAGCAACTACAGACAATGTTGTCTGCACAATATCAGAGTCCATATTCTGGCTACTAACAATTCCCGGTGTTTCCTGAATCTCCGAACTGGTATGCTCCGAGATAACAACTGGAAATGTTTCCTGGTCTGGATGTTCCTCTCTGGTCGTGCTTTCATGGGCTAAGTCCAGTTGAGGTAAATCCTGTGGTGGGCTGTCTAAGCAATCCATCACATTACGTAAATCATTTGAACTGATTTCTAGTGTCTTTTCCTGAGCTGCAGCCTCAAAGATCACAAGGGGTTCCGGGTCATCCTTCATCCCACTGTCAGTCAAATTTAATCCCACTTCTTCCTCGTCTGGGCTGAAGGGAATAATAAAGTCGGTTACCTTTCGATCTCCGACCTCCTTAAAAGATGTCCTCAGGTCATCTTCCTCTTGAGTTTCACCTCTCGTTGAAGTAAAATGAGATTCATGGGAGTCTTGTACTGGCAAACCGTAGTGCAAACAGTTGTCCTCTGGGTAACTGTTACTAGGTAAATTATCTGAACTGATAATTAGTGACTCTTCCCGCGTTGCAGCAGTGAAATTCACCTGGGATTCTGTTCCTTCCTTCCTCCCTATTTCAGTCAGATGTAATTCCACTTCGTGATTCTGTGACCAGAAGGGAATGTGAGAATCGGCTAGGTCTCCGCCTGCGACCTCATTAAAGGTTGCCTTCAGTTCCTCTTTCTCTCGAGATTCATTTCTCGTAGCAGTCAAGTGGTTTTCCTGAAGGTCCTCTACTGTCAAACGACTATTGCCGTGGTGCAAACAGTTATCACGTTTGTGACTGTTTGAAATGCCCTTGGCACGTTTTTTCTTCCCTCTTTTCCGTTTAGGACTGGGTCGAATGAGAACCTGTAGTTCCCGGTCCACTACCTCTGATTCTGCGGTGGGTGGCAAAGATGTCCCTTCCTTCCTGGTTGGGTGAGCATCCGTATCTCCTACCTTATGTTCCGCTAGAAAGGTTAGCTTCTCCACATTGACTGTTTCCATATGCTGTTTATTCATCTCTGCTTCTTCAGTTTTGCTACGCTCTTGTGCTCCAAAGAACTCATCATTTTCTTTAAACATAATTTCTTCTTCTTGGTCCCACCATTCTAACTCAGCTATGATATATGTTTCTAGTTGCTCCCCCTTTAAGCCTTTTCTTATGCCCCAGCCTTTCGCAGACTCTGAGAAATCTGCGCGCGCCTTCATGTCCTCTTCGGGATTCCGGTAACGTAAGGCCATAATTGCTAAGGACTATATTCCGGTAAGCTCCTATGTATATATCAAAAATCAGATCTAAGCTAGAACGACAAGAGTTAACTACTGACAGTCTACGCTATCCAATGTGTATAGTTTAGCCTCAGCAGTGAAAGACAACTGAAAATAATATTCAAGTAGTACCTGGCGACAGCAGTGAAGAAAGTGTGAGAGATATGTTACACAGTAATCAACAATAATATTTACCTAAATAAACATTAAAATGCACTGCATACATGTCAAAATGAACATGGCATATATTAGCATAAAATTGCAAATCAGTCAAGCAGTTAAATCATCAAACACATCAATGTAAATATGATTAAAGTGTTCAATTATCAATAAATGATTAATGGTAACACTAAATGATAGATGATGGTATTTTTCTCATAAGTTCTTATCTGTTATACTTTTGAAAAGTTATATATGTACTCTGAAACTTCCTCAACTAAAAGTAGCTACATTTGATGATAGTCTATTTTGATGACTGAAGATTACAAGAGTTAACTTTTAAAATCGTATGTCTAGGGTCTAGTACCGGAGTCTATTGAAAGCGAGAAGTCCGAATTCAAATACCGTACGAGAAGCCCAATCAGTAGGATTGGGTTAAAATTAAATCCCGGAGACGAGACACCAATCTGTCATAAGTCGGGGTGCCCCACCGGCTAGATGAATGTATTATTCACTGGCGAGCAACCCCAGATAGTCAGAAACTGACTAGGGACAAAATCTATATGGCTGAACTACAGATTAAGCCCTTGAATATCCAACGTACAGTTCCTAGTGGCTCGTTACAAAATTGAAATGAACTGTGCTGAATATTCGCCAAGGATGGGAAGGAGAAGGTTAGTTAGAATAGATTTTTACGTCTGAATTAAAGTGTAAAGACAACTATTCCAGTACAGGTTTTTCTCCCTGACTGCTCCCTTCCTTGGTGTGTAAGTGAACCCCCACCAATGTACACACACAACACGTATGCACAATTGGAATTAAAATATAACGACAGAACTATGAGTTACAATACTACAACATTTATTTGCTAATCATAACAATAGACATCGGATGATTGTCAATATGAGGATGATAAAATCATATAACATATTGTGATGAGAACCATTACGTAACTTTACTTGTTACTTCATCTATCTGGAACTATGGTCCAGATCCCCACTCTCCAGTAGACTCAACAAAAAAAACAGCTTGCCGGTATTCTGAGGTCTGTCAGTCCTAGCACTACCTAGTTAGTAGTCTCGAGTCTTGAGATCTGTAACATAGGTGCTCCTTGTGAGAGCTTGAAAGAGAGTCAAGAATGTGTTATATCAGTTCTACATCAGCGCAATCCTAATTAAAACATATCATAACACAAACATATACAATGACCAGTCTGGCCAAGTTTATCTTCCAGCTCTACTGTGTTCACCATCCTCCTTCTCCCTACTGTCTTTAGTCTGGGACGGGCTTTTCAATTGTCTCACACGCCTGTAATGATTACATTTCTGCCGCCCCATGTCCATGTCGCTAATACAGAAATTCTGTGTCGTACAGCCGCTCCGTCCAATGTTAGTTTAGCAGCTCACAGGGTCGGTAAGTGTATTATAACAATGTCAGGTCATCCGGGCTTACAAGCCGTGACCAGTAGTTGTGCCAGGTTTCCATGCATTACCGTGGACGCACGCCCACAATACACTGAGAAAGTTTAGCACCATATACCAATTGTGGGTAAGGTCTGTACCATTACACCTCTGCTTCCAACACAATCATTGGCCAATGTGCCAATGCGCAGACAATAGCATAACACTTCATATTGGTAGGTTTGCATATGACAAATCAATATATCAAACATCCAATACACATAAACATATTGATTAAACTAGACATATTATGATACTTTAACATCATAGCATAATGCACTAGTTAGTTTATGAAATTGCACATACATACATCCAACATATCCGTAAACATTATATTACTTCAAGATGGACATCTAATTATACTCAACATAATAGCATCAGGCATTATTAATGAGTACTAATATTGTATAGCTACAAAATGAGATATACAACAAGTCTAATTGAAGTTACCACACAGACCAGCTATATTTGCTGAGCTGCCCGGTTTAATCACACTTAGTTACTGCTGTTGTAAGAATTAAATAAATAGTCGGTTGACTATAATCTGTACAACAAATGCACACACCAACAGGCAACTACGATAGTGTACAAAGAAATGACAAGCATCTACCAAGACACCTAAAAGTATACTTAGACAAGATCTGTCTTACATAAGGTTCTACGTCTCAGAAGAGTAACACTTTAAAGCAATATGATATTGAACACATAACTTAGAAAGAATACTCAAGTAACCTGAAGCAATGATAATTCTGGAAGTAACCTAGGTCAGATATAGACTGAGAGTCATTACATCCATCTAAAACTCGACTAGTTACTAAGAATTAATTCTCCTAGTTAAATCTAGCAACCTAAGAATCATACGAAACGAGCTGGTTGTCTCACCTGTTCTGAAGTCAGACTTAATCTAACATAAAACAGGCTAAGGACCCTTATTTAAGCTGAGTCTAGCAGACAGTGTCTGAGACACTATTATCTCTTTGGCAGTCCCGTCATAAATTCTTCTTATCTCCTCCTGACAGTAATTGCAATTAACTCCAAGTCTGTCCAGTCATAAAAATTCTTTTAACCACTAACCCTCACCATAGTGTCACACCTGGATGGTTTTGCGTTGCCAGCCCCAGATCAGTTTCACAGTCTTATCAGTGATTTCACACCTACCTGGGTCTGCCAGTCAGAGTGGATGGGGCTTGTTTATAGCCCTGGGGCTATTATCTCCATCTGGCGTTAATTGCCTTTATTCAACCACTGGCCCAGTTCATTGTTGATTCAGCCAGGGTCTACCTGGACGAGAAGGTGCCAATGTGTCTGTGTGGTGTCATAGCCCGTCTGGGTCAGCAGTTTTCCAAGGTGTAGACTAATTTAAATTATCTAGTTGTGTCCATCTCAAGTATCCCATTTTACTTGCCATCTGCAAGCTTACGTCATGGCTAGAGGCTTTTTGTGAATAATCTTACCTCACGACTAGATAACCTTGGAGTAGCGTGATTAATTCATTCTTTCTCAATTTTTCCTCTCAAATTTGGAGGTCCGAGAAAAATATTCTGGGATGTTAAGGCGTCATTTCACGACAGAGCTTTCCCCTTAAAAAAAAAGTTTCTGCCAGAAATCTTTTTTCAACGCACGCCGTACATCCCAGAATAATGCCTAAGCACTCTCCGTTCTGTATCTGCCTAAAGGTTTCCAATATTCCTTGTGGCAGTGGTTTGTCCTGCATAAAGACGTCCCATTTCCATACCCCAAAGATACTCTGGATAGATCCTTGTACCTGGTTTTCGGCCGGGATTCCATGCAATAGCTTGGTAAAATCCGGTAATTGTCAGAAGGTTGTAATTTTACCCCTCTGGGAAAGATCACAATCAACGGGATTCTTCTACGCCTCTGGGCAGCAATTGTTTTACACCATTCACTCACGTGATTTACTCCTTTCAGCCGAGGATGTACCCGTAGTGAGGTCTTGCATAAGCTGGCCACAGCAAAGCTTGTCTCCGTGATTTTCCTCCATCCATTATAGATCCATAACTCATCCATCAATATCTTCCTTTTGAAAGGAATAATGTTACACATCATGGTCCCATGATATAAATTCAACTGGCGCTTTCCTCCTTCAAAGTTGGGCGTAACAATCTTCCCTCCTCGGTGTCGCGGTTTCTTCCCCTGATAATCAGTTAACGGGCTGAGTTTCTCTGCATTAGAGTTTCGTGTGAAAACCGTGCTAGAAATTGGAAATTTAGTGTGCCAAGTTGTCCAGCCTTGAGAAATAACATAGTTACTCCAGGGCGATAAAGTGGTGTTACTTTTGAATAAAGTATCCACAAATAGCTGATCTACTCCTATCAAATCGACCTGACTGAAGGGTAGATTGAGTCCTAAGCGTGTTGATTCCAAACCACTCTTGACTTCTGTTACTTCAGGTTCCTGTTGCTGGAATTTCCTGATAACTTCAGCTAATGAGATGATAGGCGTTTCTTCCTCCATCTTGTGCAAAGAATTTTCTTCTTTAGCAACTACAGACAATGTTGTCTGCACAATATCAGAGTCCATATTCTGGCTACTAACAATTCCCGGTGTTTCGTGAATCTCCGAACTGGTATGCTCCGAGATAACAACTGGAAATGTTTCCTGGTCTGGATGTTCCTCTCTGGTCGTGCTTTCATGGGCTAAGTCCAGTTGAGGTAAATCCTGTGGTGGGCTGTCTAAGCAATCCATCACATTACGTAAATCATTTGAACTGATTTCTAGTGTCTTTTCCTGAGCTGCAGCCTCAAAGATCACAAGGGGTTCCGGGTCATCCTTCATCCCACTGTCAGTCAAATGTAATCCCACTTCTTCCTCGTCTGGGCTGAAGGGAATAATAAAGTCGGTTACCTTTCGATCTCCGACCTCCTTAAAAGATGTCCTCAGGTCATCTTCCTCTTGAGTTTCACCTCTCGTTGAAGTAAAATGAGATTCATGGGAGTCTTGTACTGGCAAACCGTAGTGCAAACAGTTGTCCTCTGGGTAACTGTTACTAGGTAAATTATCTGAACTGATAATTAGTGACTCTTCCCGCGTTGCAGCAGTGAAATTCACCTGGGATTCTGTTCCTTCCTTACTCCCTATTTCAGTCAGATGTAATTCCACTTCGTGATTCTGTGACCAGAAGGGAATGTGAGAATCGGCTAGGTCTCCGCCTGCGACCTCATTAAAGGTTGCCTTCAGTTCCTCTTTCTCTCGAGATTCATTTCTCGTAGCAGTCAAGTGGTTTTCCTGAAGGTCCTCTACTGTCAAACGACTATTGCCGTGGTGCAAACAGTTATCACGTTTGTGACTGTTTGAAATGCCCTTGGCACGTTTTTTCTTCCCTCTTTTCCGTTTAGGACTGGGTCGAATGAGAACCTGTAGTTCCCGGTCCACTACCTCTGATTCTGCGGTGGGTGGCAAAGATGTCCCTTCCTTCCTGGTTGGGTGAGCATCCGTATCTCCTACCTTATGTTCCGCTAGAAAGGTTAGCTTCTCCACATTGACTGTTTCCATATGCTGTTTATTAATCTCTGCTTCTTCAGTTTTGCTACGCTCTTGTGCTCCAAAGAACTCATCATTTTCTTTAAACATAATTTCTTCTTCTTGGTCCCACCATTCTAACTCAGCTATGATATATGTTTCTAGTTGCTCCCCCTTTAAGCCTTTTGTTATGCCCCACCCTTTCGCGGACTCTGAGAAATCTGCGCGCGCCTTCATGTCCTCTTCGGGATTCCGGTAACGTAAGGCCATAATTGCTAAGGACTATATTCCGGTAAGCTCCTAGTTACAGGCGTGTTCGGTTTAATAATAAAGTCGGTTACCTTTCGATCTCCGACCTCCTTAAAAGATGTCCTCAGATGTTCACCATCCTCCTTCTCCCTACTGTCTTTAGTCTGGGACAGGCTTTTCAATTGTCTCACACGCCTGTAATAAGTCCTATGTATATATCAAAAATCAGATCTAAGCTAGAACGACAAGAGTTAACTACTGACAGTCTACGCTATCCAATGTGTATAGTTTAGCCTCAGCAGTGAAAGACAACTGAAAATAATATTCAAGTAGTACCTGGCGACAGCAGTGAAGAAAGTGTGAGAGATATGCTACACATTAATCAACAATAATATTTACCTAAATAAACATTAAAATGCACTGCATACATGTCAAAATGAACATGGCATATATTAGCATAAAATTGCAAATCAGTCAAGCAGTTAAATCATCAAACACATCAATGTAAATATGATTAAAGTGTTCAATTATCAATAAATGATTAATGGTAACACTAAATGATAGATGATGGTATTTTTCTCATAAGTTCTTATCTGTTATACTTTTGAAAATTTATATATGTACTCTGAAACTTCCTCAACTAAAAGTAGCTACATTTGATGATAGTCTATTTTGATGACTGAAGATTACAAGAGTTAACTTTTAAAATCGTATGTCTAGGGTCTAGTACCGGAGTCTATTGAAAGCGAGAAGTCCGAATTCAAATACCGTACGAGAAGCCCAATCAGTAGGATTGGGTTAAAATTAAATCCCGTAGACGAGACACCAATCTGTCATAAGTCGGGGTGCCCCACCGGCTAGATGAATGTATTATTCACTGGCGAGCAACCCCAGATAGTCAGAAACTGACTAGGGACAAAATCTATATGGCTGAACTACAGATTAAGCCCTTGAATATCCAACGTACAGTTCCTAGTGGCTCGTTACAAAATTGAAATGAACTGTGCTGAATATTCGCCAAGGATGGGAAGGAGAAGGTTAGTTAGAATAGATTTTTACGTCTGAATTAAAGTGTAAAGACAACTATTCCAGTACAGGTTTTTCTCCCTGACTGCTCCCTTCCTTGGTGTGTAAGTGAACCCCCACCAATGTACACACACAACACGTATGCACAATTGGAATTAAAATATAACGACAGAACTATGAGTTACAATACTACAACATTTATTTGCTAATCATAACAATAGACATCGGATGATTGTCAATATGAGGATGATAAAATCATATAACATATTGTGATGAGAAACATTACGTAACTTTACTTGTTACTTCATCTATCTGGAACTGTGGTCCAGATCCCCACTCTCCAGTAGACTCAACAAAAGAAACAGATTGCCGGTATTCTGAGGTCTGTCAGTCCTAGCACTACCTAGTTAGTAGTCTCGAGTCTTGAGATCTGTAACATAGGTGCTCCTTGTGAGAGCTTGAAAGAGAGTCAAGAATGTGTTATATCAGTTCTACATCAGCGCAATCCTAATTAAAACATATCATAACACAAACATATACAATGACCAGTCTGGCCAAGTTTATCTTCCAGCTCTACTGTGTTCACCATCCTCCTTCTCCCTACTGTCTTTAGTCTGGGACAGGCTTTTCAATTGTCTCACACGCCTGTAATGATTACATTTCTGCCGCCCCATGTCCATGTCGCTAATACAGAAATTCTGTGTCGTACAGCCGCTCCGTCCAATGTTAGTTTAGCAGCTCACAGGGTCGGTAAGTGTATTATAACAATGCCAGGTCATCCGGGCTTACAAGCCGTGACCAGTAGTTGTGCCAGGTTTCCATGCATTACCGTGGACGCACGCCCACAATACACTGAGAAAGTTTAGCACCATATACCAATTGTGGGTAAGGTCTGTACCATTACACCTCTGCTTCCAACACAATCAAGGGCCAATGTGCCAATGCGCAGACAATAGCATAACACTTCATATTGGTAGGTTTGCATATGACAAATCAATATATCAAACATCCAATACACATAAACATATTGATTAAACTAGACATAATATGATACTTTAACATCATAGCATAATGCACTAGTTAGTTTATGAAATTACACATACATACATCCAACATATCCGTAAACATTATATTACTTCAAGATGGACATCTAATTATACTCAACATAATAGCATCAGGCATTATTAATGAGTACTAATATTGTATAGCTACAAAATGAGATATACAACAAGTCTAATTGAAGTTACCACACAGACCAGCTATATTTGCTGAGCTGCCCGGTTTAATCACACTTAGTTACTGCTGTTGTAAGAATTAAATAAATAGTCGGTTGACTATAATCTGTACAACAAATGCACACACCAACAGGCAACTACGATAGTGTACAAAGAAATGACAAGCATCTACCAAGACACCTAAAAGTATACTTAGACAAGATCTGTCTTACATAAGGTTCTACGTCTCAGAAGAGTAACACTTTAAAGCAATATGATATTGAACACATAACTTAGAAAGAATACTCAAGTAACCTGAAGCAATGATAATTCTGGAAGTAACCTAGGTCAGATATAGACTGAGAGTCATTACATCCATCTAAAACTCGACTAGTTACTAAGAATTAATTCTCCTAGTTAAATCTAGCAACCTAAGAATCATACAAAACGAGCTGGTTGTCTCACCTGTTCTGAAGTCAGACTTAATCTAACATAAAACAGGCTAGGGACCCTTATTTAAGCTGAGTCTAGCAGACAGTGTCTGAGACACTATTATCTCTTTGGCAGTCCCGTCATAAATTCTTCTTATCTCCTCCTGACAGTAATTGCAATTAACTCCAAGTCTGTCCAGTCATAAAAATTCTTTTAACCACTAACCCTCACCATAGTGTCACACCTGGATGGTTTTGCGTTGCCAGCCCCAGATCAGTTTCACAGTCTTATCAGTGATTTCACACCTACCTGGGTCTGCCAGTCAGAGTGGATGGGGCTTGTTTATAGCCCTGGGGCTATTATCTCCATCTGGCGTTAATTGCCTTTATTCAACCACTGGCCCAGTTCATTGTTGATTCAGCCAGGGTCTACCTGGACGAGAAGGTGCCAATGTGTCTGTGTGGTGTCATAGCCCGTCTGGGTCAGCAGTTTTCCAAGGTGTAGACTAATTTACATTATCTAGTTGTGTCCATCTCAAGTATCCCATTTTACTTGCCATCTGCAAGCTTACGTCATGGCTAGAGGCTTTTTGTGAATAATCTTACCTCACGACTAGATAACCTTGGAGTAGCGTGATTAATTCATTCTTTTTCAATTTGGCCTCTCAAATTTGGAGACCGAGAAAAATATTCTGGGATGTTAAGGCGTCATTTCACGACAAGATGGAATAAGTACGTCCAAGTTACCGCAGCATGAACTGTTTTTTTTTCTGATAGTCCATGCAGTGTGGCGATGATGATATTGTCTGTCCACAGTCTTCTGCTATCTGTCCATCCATCTTGTGCCATGCCGATAAGCGTGGGCGGTCATGTTCTGCCATCTCACTCTATCACCAGAGTCATGGATCTGCTCTGTGTTCCTGTCTCGACCATGACACGTGGCCAAGTCATCCAGGTATTTACTTCTCGGTCTTCCCCTTGGTCTCTTCCCTTCGATCTTGCCAGTCGTCACCAAGTTCTCCAATTCATTTCTTCTCATAACATGCCCAAAACATTTTGACTAGCTACGTATAATGTCTCTAATTATTTTATGATCTTCATTTGTTTCATGAAATACTTGTTCATCGGTTTTTTTTTTTTTTTAATGTCTGCCTATGGTATTCTTTGCATTTCCCTCAGAAACCACATTTCCACAGCCATCAGCTGTTTTTCAGCTTGACTGCTTATTGTCCACGCTTCACATCCATACAAAAGTATGTTGTGTTGTTTGTCCATCAAGAATGATGATGACCATTCATTTCGTCCAGTGGGGTTGAAAGTATGGAGCCGTGAGTTCTAAGATGGCTGATAAGGCCTATTTTGGCTCGAAATGTTCTTTGACAATGTAGACAAAGAATGCTTGACGTTTCTGGAGGAGGATTTCCTCCAGTGGTTTTTCTGTCCTGCCTTTTCATCACAGCTCTTGCAGTCCTGATTGCCTCACACGTGACTGCACCCTTGCGTAATGATGCACGCCACGAATTTCGGTCTCTGGCTGCAGTCTCCCAGGTGTCATGATGAATTTCAAAAGCTTTCAGTGAGATTTTCAGTGTCTTTAAAGCGTTTCCTCTGGCCGCCTTGGGAGCGTTTACCACAACGCAGCTCGCCATAAAAATTTCGTTTAGGGAGCCTCTGATCTGGCATGCGAGTCAAGAGACCAGCCCAGCGAATCTGATTCTTCATAAGTAGAGTGTAGATACTGGGCATGGACGCTCTTTCTAGGACTTCAGTGTCTGGGATCTTGTCTTGCCATTTAATCTTCAGTAGCTTCCTAAGGCAGACTGTGTGGAAGTGGTTTAATTTCCTAGCGTGTCGGTGATAAACAGTCCAGGTTTCACAAGCATATAGCAGTGTGGATAATACAACTGCTTTGTAGACTTTTAGCTTTGTTTGCAGGCTTATTACAATTCTGTCCCATACATTCTTGTGCAGTCTGCTAAAGGCCGCGCTGGCCTTGGAGATTCTTGCATTCACTTCGTCATCAATTGTGGCAGCTTGTGACACAGTGCTGCCAAGATAGGTGAATTTGTCCACAACACTTAGTCTATGACCATTCACTTTGATATTCGGCACAGTGTGATTAATCCCTGGAGCTGGCTGGTACATAACTACTGTCTTCTCCAAGTTGATATTGAGCCCAAAGTTGGCACAGGCATGTGAGAAAGCTGAAACATTATTTTGCATGTCTGCCTCTGAGTTGGCATATAGAGCGCAATCATCAGCAAACAGGAGCTCTCTGACGGTGTCGCTGTTAATTTTTGTTTTAGCTTTCAACCTTCTGAGATTGAATAACTTTCCATCCATGCGGTAGTTGATGTCTATTCCAATGTCGTTGTTCTCGAAGGCATTCGTCAACATAGCTGAAAACATGAGGCTGAACAGTGTTGGTGCCAGGACACATCCTTGCTTCACTCCATTGGTGACAGGAAAGGGCTCAGACAATTCAACATTTTCCTGTACTTTTGCCTGCATACCATCATGAAATAGCCGCACTATTTGGACAAACTTTCGTGGACAGCCATATTTTGCCATAATCTTCCACAGTCCTTCTCTCCTGACTGTATAAAAAGCCTTGGTAAGATCAATGAAAGTGGAGAACATTTCGCATTTCTGTTCCTGACATTTCTCTTGCAGCTGCCTTACAGCGAAAATCATGTCAACAGTTCCTCGTTCTTTTCTGAAGCCACATTGACTCTCAGGAAGAAGACCTTGATCGAGATGGGCCGTGAGGCGATTGAGAAGAATTCTGGAGAGTATCTTCTCTGTAATTCAAAGCAAGGAGATGCCTCGGTGGTTGTCACGAATACATAGGTTCTACGTAGCACTTCAACACTCTTTTTCTCGTTTCAATTGACATCTTTTTATTGGTCAGTATGTTTTTCATCTTGCAAAAGGCTACCTTCGCAATGGCAATTCTTGTTCTAATCTCTTCAAGGCATCTCCCATCAGATGTTATGACTGTGCCGAGGTCGAGATAACTGTATCGATTCACTTGCTTAAGAATATGCCCATTTACTGGTATATCACATTGTGCTATTTCCTTCTTCCCAGTGACGACCATAATCTGTGACTTCTTAATATTGAGTTCTAACCTTAGTTGTTCACTGTGTGCAACAACCGCAACTACTAAGTTTTGCAGGTCCTGTTCATTGTCTGCAATCATGACTGTATCATCTGCATATCTAATGTTATTGATGTATCGTCCACCAATGTTGATTCCTTCCATATCTTCTATATTTCTGAAAATATTTTCACTGTACATGGAAAAAAGATCTGGAAACATTACACATCCCTGTCTCACACCTGTTTTAGTAGGCTGATATTGACCTACATTCTTATCAATTCTGATGGCAGCTTGTTGTTTCCAATATATGTTTTTTACAAGTCTAAGGTCTTTTGCATCAATTTGTAGTTCTTAAAGCATTCTAATCATGTCGACATGTCTCACTTTATCGAAAGCCTGTGTGTAGTCAATAAAGCAAAGATATAGATCTTTGTTTACTTCTATTCATTCATTCATTCAGTAGCATGTCCTTTGCAGAACCTCGCTCCCATAACAACCTTCCGGAAAAACTCTTGATCATAAGCAAGATGTCCCGCGTCTGATACACCCATCTGGAGATCATTTGCCACACCCTGCACCCATCTTCTCTTTGGCCTTCCTCTTCATCTCTTCCCAGGTATATACCCTTCCATTATTGTTCTCTCCAAACTTTCGTGACGTTTCAAGTGACCAAATTATTTCAATTTTCTTTGTTTTATCGTCTTTAATAGCCAACCCTCCTCAATACTCAACTCTTGAAGTATGGATGCATTTGTTCTTTTCTTTACCCAATATATTCTTAGAACTCGTCTATAACATTTATATTCAAAGGCGTTTATGCGCTGTTCAGCTTGTTTAGTAAGTGTCCATGTCTCACAGCGTATATTGCAATGGGAAAGATGCATGCTCTTAAAAATCTAATTTTTGTAGTTCTGTCTGTCCCACTCCATAATTTATTCAGCTGTTTTAGTCTTTGAAGAGCAATGGATAGTCGCCGTTTAATTTCTTTCATTGTGTCACCGTTGTTGGTAATCAATGACCCACGATATTCAACATTTTCCACCACCTCCAAATTTCCCCCATTAATGTATATTTCTTTCTCAATAGTAGTTTTATCTGTATGCATTATCTTTGTTTTTGCTATGTTTGCTATATAAGTTGTGATTTTCACTATTCAAATGGGTTGAGGCTATTAGGTTGTCTATGCCATTGTGTGTTGTGGATAGTAAAACTGTATCATCAGCATATCGAATCTCTGGTATGTCATGACCGCCGATATTTAGGGCATCATATAGCTTCCTATTTATATCATCTCTTACATTTCTCATTATATTTTCGGCGTACAGGTTAAACAAATAGGGTGACAGCACGCAGCCCTGACGGACTCCTTGCTTGATGTCAAACCAATCTGATGTCTCGCCATCTATTCTAACCACTGCTTGTTGGTCTAGATAGAGCATTTTTATGAGTTGTACTACGTGTGATGGAAAGCCCATATTCCTCATGATTTCCCAAAGTTTCTGATGTTGTACACAGTCAAATGCCTTTGAATAATCCACAAAACATGAGAATAGGTTTACATTAAATTCTCTGCACTTCTCTATTATTAAACGCATGTTGAATATGTGATCTCTTGTTCCTCTTCCTTGTCTAAATCCAGCTTGAACCACGTTAATCTCTTCTTCCATTTTCTTACGAAGTCTTCCAAATATGACTTTTAGTAGAATTTTACTTGCATGACTGATCAGGGCAACAGTTCTATTGTTGGTGCATAATTTCAGGTTGCCCTTTTTTGGTATTGGAATGAAGATAGTTCTCTTCCAATCTTTTGGCCATATACCATATTTCCAAATCTTTGTACATAATCCATGATATATATGTATGCTTTCTTCTTCTCCCGCTTTAATTAGTTCAGCTGGTATCTCATCACATCCAGGTGATTTACCATTCTTCAGGTTCTTTATAGCCCAAGCAATTTCATCTAATGAGGGTTCAAGTTCTGTCTCTGCTGTCATTGGCTCATGTATCTCATCCTCACTGTCACTCATTTCATATATTCCACTGCAGTACTCCTGCCATCTTTCTAGAATTTGTCTAGATTCTGTTAAGGTATTTCCCATCTTGTCACAGATAACATTCAATTGAGGTTGAACATTTCTTGTCAATAACTTCATTTCTTTGAACAATTCATAATCTCTTCCAGTTTTATGATATTGCTCTATTCTGGTACAGCAATCTTGTATATATTGATTTTTGTCCTTTCTTGTGTTCTTTCTTATTTCTCGAGTTAAAGATTTATACTTCATCCTGCTGTTATCGGATTCATCTCCTTTCTGTTTCAGCTCCCTTCGTTGTTTTATTAATTCTAACGTGTCTGATGTAATCCATGGCTTAAGTTGCTTTTTCTTGGTCGGAATGAAATCTTTGGCTGCAGTTATCAAGAGATCCTTAGCTTGTACTGCCAGTTCATCAGGTGTCATTTCTTCTTGTACAGACATCAAGACCCCAAACCGATTCCTAACTTCTATGTTGTATGCATCTGGTATTTTTGTGAGATCAAAACGAAGTGGCCTTGGTCCTCGGGTAAGCTTTTTGAGTTTTAATTTCAGACCTGCTTCTAATAACTGATAATCTGTATCACAGTCTGCACTTCGTAGGGTTTTTGCAGATGTTATGCTTGATCTTCATCTTCTTTGTATTAAAATATAATCTATCTGATTTTTGGTAAAACTGTCTGGAGGTTTACTTCTATAGAACGTTAAATTACTATTCTCGGTATATACACAGCATTTGCTGTGCCCTTGCCTTCTACAAACCCACATTGTTCTTCTCCTATTTCGGGTTTTATTTTCTTCCTGACTCTTTGCATGATAATTCTCAGCAGAATCTTCGTGATGTGGCTCATTATACTAATTGTTCGATGTTGATCGCATTCCAAGGCTCCCGATTTCTTCAGGATTGCAATAAATATAGAATTACATAATTCAGGAGGTATATCTCCAGTATCGTAAATTGCGTTCAGCAGTCTGGTGACTTGGTCTATTCCATATTCTTCTAAGGCATTGATCATTTCTATTGTGATGTTATCTGTACCCGGGGTCTTGCCAGTTTTCATATGGTTAAGAGCATTCTGAACTTCCATCTTCAAAATTGATGGTCCTTCATTATTATTCCGATGATCATATTGTTCTTCTCTTGTATCATCGTAACGTTCTTTCACATAATCTGACCACGCATGTAACATCTGATATTTTTCTATTATGATTTTGCTATCTTTGGTTTTTAGGCAACCCGTTGATGTGTGTGTTCTTTTGTTAGTGGTGTCATTAATTCTTTTGTGCATTAATTTGGTATTCCAGGTGTTGTGGTGGTTTTCAATTTCCTTTCAATTTTCGCAATTTTTCACAAGACATGTTTATTTTGCCTCCTTGCATAACTTCATAATTTTCATGTGGATCTCTTCATATTTTTTCCTTTTTATTTGTGTTATTTCTTCTTACTTCCATGAGTTTTAAGATGTCTTCCGTCATCTACTTCTTGCGTCCTATTATCTTCATTATTGGGATGCTTGTTTCTGCAGCTTGGTTGACTGATTTCTTTAATGTTTCCCATTGGTCACTGACGTCATGAAATAATATTTCCATATCGGACAATGCATTGAATCTGTTCTTTACCTCTACGTTGAATTTATCTTTTATTTCCTCACTCTTCAATGCCTGTAGATCAAATTTTGTGTTTCTTGGTGGTGAATACTTGACTTTCTTTAATTTTATATGTAAATTGCTTAAGATTAATCTATGGTCGCTGTAGCAGTCTGCGCTTGGTATAGTGTTTGCGATTTTTAAGGCATTTCGAAATCTTCTTTTGATGAGGATGTAATCAATCTGATTTCTGATCTTATGATCAGGACTCCTCCATGTCCATAATCTCCTTAGATGCTGCTGATACCATGTGTTTCCAATAATAAAATCATGCTCTTTTTCCCACTGTACAAGTCTGCAACCTCTTTCATTCTGTTCCCCTAGAAAATACTTGCCTACTATGCATCCATCCTGTTGATTTCCAGCTTTGGCATTCAGGTCGCCCATTATGATATTTACTTCAGAATTCTTGCATTTCTTGAAGACTTTCTCTAAATCATGATAAAATTCATCAATGCTATCATCACTACTGTCTGCTGTTGGTGCATAAACTTGTATGACGTTGACATCAAAAGGTCTTCCACTCAGCTTCACCAGTAACACTCTGTATGATACAGTCCAATATCCTTTGATCGATCGATTTTGCTCTCTCTTTATCCATTATAGTTGCTACTCCTGTCTGTTGTTTCTCTCCACCAGAATAGATTATTCTATATTCCTCAGATGTTGTAATGCCCATTCCTGTCCATCTGGTCTCACATATACATAATAGAATAATATTTAATCTTCTCATTTTATTCTTCATGTTATCAAATTTTCCATCCCCACTCATAGTTCTTACATTCCAAGTTCCTACTTTCAATGTTGATATTCTTTTGCACTCAGTCGCCTGATGACGGTCTGGAGTCACCTGGTGTACATGACTACCCCTCCTGGGCGAAGCTGCTTTTATGGAGCACACGTTCACGCCGTTTCTCTGATTATCGATAAGACTGCAGTACATGCTCTTCTTGGCATCTGTAAAGAAAGTAGTTTGCCATTGCTTTCCTTCCTGGCAGTGACCATACTGGTCGATGAAAGTAGCCATTGTTTCCCGAAAAAGAGATTCTCTGCCTACCGTGGTAA
This sequence comes from Cepaea hortensis, assembly GCA_963921405.1. Classification (NCBI taxonomy): domain Eukaryota; kingdom Metazoa; phylum Mollusca; class Gastropoda; order Stylommatophora; family Helicidae; genus Cepaea; species Cepaea hortensis. The sequence goes on from OY992876.1 coordinate 206,579,427, forward strand.
AGCTGGAGACCATAACCTACAACTATCTGTTGGCTGCTCTACAACTTCATCCACCACCTGCACATATGGCTTCACGTAATCTTGATCGGGGGGCCAAAACGGGTACTCCACCTTGCCCAAGGGTGTCCCGTAGGCTAGAGAAGGGAAGGAGGCACCTTACCTCTCCTTTGATAGGGAATACTCCTACCCCGGTTACCCCGGTTCTAACTTCCGGTTTCAAGATGGCGACGGACGGTCGTGTTGTTTTGTGTTCGTTAACTTTTTCGCGTAGGGGATGGATTTATTCATTTCTTGCGTGTAATTGGTGTGCCAGGATGTAAAACCAGGAGTTTCTACTCAAGATCTGCGCGGGTGCTACGGAGTTCGTGCATCGAGCGAAGCCATCCTTGAGTGAATTTTCAGCAGCGTGTGTGGTTCTCAAAAGTCTGTGTTTACGTTTTTTCAACATGGCGGAACAACGTGTGTTTTCCGAGCGATCAGCAGTCAACATACCGAAGCGGCGTGGTAGCCGCGCAGGGAAAAAGAAGCCAGGTAAACGCGGTGGCTTGAGACGTTTTAGACTCAAGTGTCACCGTCTAGGACTCAGGAACATCCGTATTCTATATTGGAACTGTGCCAGTGTAAAACAACGGGGCTCTATTTTAGAAACCCTAGTTTACAGGAACGACATTGTAGCACTCCAGGAGACGAGACTGGGCGATCAGCTACTCCGAATTGCCGGCTTCAAATGTTTCTACAACAGACGACATCTGGGAACGGCGATTCTCGTTCGCGACAGCATGGTGGCGTCAGAGCTAGACATGTCCAGTTGGAACAGTGACGATATACAAATACAGGCGTTGAGAGTTCATTCCAGTATACCATTCGTGTTGGTTAATGTTTATGCCCGCAATGCGAGTGTGGACGCCCAGAAGTGGCAGTGCTTAAGTGGCATATTAGGCCACGAGAGAAATGTTATTTTCTGTGGTGACTTCAACGCTAAAGGCATATCATGGGGAAACACTTCCTCCAATACACAAGGGGAGGAGCTCGAGACTGCACTGGAAACCATCGACCTGGTTTGTATCAACAGCGGCTGTGTCACCAGGACAGCAAGCCGCCCAGGCGATGAGGACAGTGCTATTGATCTGGCGCTAGTTTCACCTTCACTCACTACAGTGTGTAGATGGGGTGTCCTAGGACACCATGGCAGCGACCACCACCCATGCAGCATATTGGTGGAGAAAGGCAGAACCAGGCAGCACAAGCTAAAGGTAAAGACGTTCCAGTATGACAGTAAAGGGCAAGATGTGGTGAGTAAAATAAGACGTGACAAGCGCAGAACGTTTCAGGGCAGGAAAAAAAGGTGGGAGCAGCCACCGTGGTGGAGTTTCGAGGTGGAGAAGGCTTGGGTGGATAAGCGTAGTGCTGTACGGAGATGGCAAAATGCCAAGAGGAACAGAGCTGGTCATCCTAGTCCCTGCTTGCACTTAGTAAGAGAGATGCACACAAAAGTAAGCTATTTCAAAAAAACTGGTCAAGGTGGTTAAAAGCGAAAAATGGGCAGAGGTGTGTCAAAGAGTAAGCACAGACAAGTCACTGAAATTGTTCTGGCGACTACATAAAAGCATGAGTGGTGTAGTCAAGAATAAGAGCATTTCTGACTTCCAAGGTGCTGACCTCATCTGGCAGAGGACTGACGAGGACAAGGGCAAAGCCCTCTTTGAACGCTACCTTGAGCAGAGCAACCAGACAGACATGGGAGGCCGGAATCTGGCCAAGGAGGTCACCTCAGACAGATGCAAGGCCCAGAACACTTCGGATGAAGACACAGTGACAGTGAAAGAAATCAAGGCTGTGCTTCGACGATCAAAAAACAGTGCTCCAGGTCCTGATGGCATAAGATACGACGACATAAATAGGTGTACCGACAATGAGCTAGAGAAACTAGCAGACATGTACAACAACAGTATAGGGAGTGCTAGCATCAAGGAGGAATGGTTACACAGCTATCTGATTCCCTTGCCGAAGCCTGACAAAGACCACACAAAAATTCAGGGATATCGAATTATAACCATGCAGAATACAATAGGCAAGCTGCTGGAGAAGGTAATTGCCAGGAAAATATCAAGCCAACTAGAGAGGCAAGGTGTTTTCCCACCTACCCTGGGTGGGTACCGTCCAAAAAGAGAAACCTGGACCAATGCAGCAGTCTTTGCCCACGATGTCTATGAAGGTTTCCACTCAGGCACTGAAACCGTTGCTGCAGCGATTGATCTTGAGGACGCATACAACAGAGTACCACTGGATTTTTTAATGTTTCAGCTTCTTGAACTAAACGTAAGTCCATTCCTCCTTAGTTGGATCGCTGCAGCCCTCTTCCAACGGAAAGTAGTTTTTAGATGTGGCAGTTGGACTTCGGAACCAACAACAATATATCCTGGCCTACCACAGGGATCACCATTATCTCCGGTACTGTTCAACGCCTACACAGTGAGAATCACCAGTGAGCAGATCACTGGACCTGGCAGGACATTGTCATATGCCGATGATGTTTTAGTGTATCGTCAGGGTAAGGATAGAGAGGAGGTTGCTGTGGAACTACAAACCGAACTCAATCGCATAAGTACTTGGTGTGATGAAGCTGGGGCAATGGTCAACCCAACAAAGGCAACAGTGACTTGGTTCTCGTTGAACAATCATATTGTCAACAATCCAACACCAACTGTAATGCTGTGTTCAGAGACGGTGGAAAGAACGCAGGCAATGAATTACCTGGGGATACGGTTTGATCGAAGCCTTGCTTATAATGTGCACATAGACCGGGTGATAGCAAAGGCCAAGCGGGGTTTGGCAGCGATGCGGGTGATGGCGGCAGCAAACTGTGAGCAGCGCCATCTATGTCTTCTGTACGAGGGGCTGGTCATGTCTGTTTTGGAGTATGCAATGGCAATCTTGACTCTCAGCCATAAGCAGATAGAAAGGATGGAAAGGATACAGAATGAAGCTATGCGCATTATTCTTGGATGTACAAGAGATACAGCATGCAGGGCGATGCGCTACCTTCTTGATTTTCCAACCATTGAAGAGAGAATGCAAGTTTGCAGGGCACGCGCCTACCTCAGAATTAACGCAAACACACAGCATCCACTGCATAGTGAAATTAGGAAGGTGAAGGGCAGCAGGTTAAAAAGAGGACGGTCGTGGATGGGTCAAGCCGAAGACATTCTTCAACAGGTGTGTTCACTTGAGGACTTAGAACCTGGCGAGAAGTGGGTGCAAGTGCCAACAGACTTCTGCACATCCTTTTCAGTTTGCATCCAACTAGATAGAAAATGCAGACAAGAAAATCCGGCTGCTGTGGAGGCTGAAGTACAAGCGTTGATTTTCGAGAATTCGCTAGACAGTGACGCGGTCATCTACACAGATGGGTCGGTCGTCCGACATGTGAGAAGCTCATGGGCCTTTACAGCTCGGGCCGGAGGGAGAATTGTGAAGGAGGACTCTGGTGCTTTCACTGAAACCACAAGTAGCCTGACCATGGAAGTCATGGCAGTAAGTAAAGCAATAACATGGCTCGAGACACAGACATTCACTAGGGCTTGTTTCCTTAGCGACTCAATGAACATGATCAAGAGGATAGAGGAGGGGTCGATCCGAAGAGAATGGTTGCTGCCTCTGGAGCGGTCTCGGCTGGCAAAGATTAGTTTCATCTTCGTGCCAGGGCATGCGGGAGTACAAGGAAATGAGCGGGCTGACAAGCTCGCAGGTGAAGCTACTGTGGAGGGCGGACGCGCCATGGACCAGGCTGACATTCTGAATGCTCTACGAGAAGTGAGACTTTTGCAAGAACCAAGTGATGACTGTGAATCTACAACAATGGCCAGACTGCGAGAGCAGCAAATTAAAAGAGGGGTGGCCAAACAAGAACACTACGCAGGAAGCCAAAGAAGATTGATAAACCAACACAGAACTGGCGTCGTTAGCCGCTACACGCTGCGGGATTTGCTGAGGAGGGGATCCGAGCACTTATGGACTGAATGGTCCGATGTGCAACGAGGATGATCTGTCGACTAACTAACTAACTAACTAACTAACTCCTACCCCGCTTCCCGCTCTTTGCTGTGACTAATAATTGATACAGGCGCTCCTACATGACATGATGTCAAATTGCCCAGCATCGCCTCTCTTTGTCGTCTCCAGTCTTTCTTCTCCTTCAACTTCCTGTTGTGACAATATATTCAAGCCCTTCC
>OY992876.1:206591158-206598658 GCA_963921405.1 Cepaea hortensis
AATTAACAAAAATAAGTATAAAAAATATGAAGAGATTCGCAGAAAAATTAGGAACTGCGAAAGGGCAAAATAAACATGACTTGGCGAACATTGCAGGGACATTGAAAAAACAACAACACGACATCCGGGATACCAAATTAATGCTCAAAATAATTAACGGCATCACTAATAAAATAACACACATATCAATGGGTTGCCTAAATACCAAAGATGGCAAATCATAATAGTAGAAGATCAGATTTTTACATGAGTGGTCAGATTATGTGAAAGACCTTTATGATGATACAATAGAAGAACAGTATAATGTTTGGAATAATAATGAAGGACCTTCAATTTTTAAGATGAAAGTTCAGAATGCTCTTAACGATATGAAAATTGGCAAGACCCTGGGTCCAAACAACATCACAACAGAAATGATCAATTCCTTAGAAGAATATGGAATAGACCAGGTCACCAGACTGCTAAACACAATATTTGATACTGGAGATATACCTCCCGAAATATGTAATTCTATATTTATTGCAATCCCGAAGAAATCAAGAGCCTTCGAATGTGATCAACATCGAACAATACGTATAATGAGCAACATCCGAAGATTTTGTTAAGAATCATCATGCAAAGAAATAGGAAGAAAATGCAACCCGAAATAGGAGCAGAACAATGTTGGTTCGTAGAGGCAAGGGTACAGTGCATGCTATGTATATGCTGAGAACATTAATTGATAGTTAAGTTATATATATAAGTAAACAAAAACCTACATCTTTGCTTTATTGACTACACACACGCTTTCGATAAAGTAAGATATGTCAACATGATGAAGATACTTGGAGATCTACAAATTGATGGGAGAGTCCTTAAACTTATAAAACACATATATTGAAAACAAGCTGCCATAAGGATTGATAATGAATTGGGTCAATATCGTGGCCACCGGCTTACGGGTATCCCCTATCAAAGGAGAAGTAAGGTGTCTCCTTTCTTCCGCTAACATGCGAGACACCCTTGGGCAAGGTGAAGTACCGTTTAGCCTCCCGGGTTACATCAGAATTACGTGAAACCATAGGTGCAGGTGGTGGATAAGGTTGAAGAGCAGAGGACAGACAGTTGTAGGTTATGGTCTCTAGCTTCACTACGGTAGGCAGAGGATCTCTTTTGTGTTGAGACAATGGCTACGGTCGTTAAACAGTATGGTCACTGCAAAGAAAGAAAGCCAAGAAACGTATGTTTTGCGATATCATCGAAAATCAGAGAAACGGCATAAATGGGTGCTCCATAGGAACAGCCTCGCCCGGTATGGATAACCATGTGCACCAGGTGACTCTAGACAGTCTGCAGACTACTGGGTGCGAAAGATTACCATCACTGAAAGTAGCAACAAGGAATGTTAGAACAATGAGTGCAGATAAAAATTCGATAGCATCAAAAACGAAATGCGAAGAGAGAATATTAACATATTAGGGTTGTGTGAGACGAGATGGAAAGGGGCAGGGATTAAGACAAAGGAGGATTTTAAGATTATAAATTCTGAAGGAAAGAAAAGGCATAGAAGTGTAGCAATTATTTTGGATCTGAACACATCAAAATCTGTTTAAGAATATTGGACAGTGTCAGACAGGGTTCTATTGGTAAAATTAATCGGCAGACATTTTAACATAAAGTCATTCAAATATATGCCCCAAAAGGAGAAAGCAGTGAAGACAGTGTAGAGGAATTTTATAACGACATGGAGAATGCTTTGAAAAAATGTAACAGAAATAAATATCATAATGGGTGACTTCAATGCGAAAGTAGGAAATCAAGGTGATTGGATGCACAGTAGGTAAACATGGTTTTGGAGAACGAAACGAGAGAGTATACAGACTTGTAGAATGGGCAGCAAAAGAACATGAACTGATTGTCTAAAACACCTGGTTTAAACAACATCACATAGATTATGAACATGGAGAAGAAGCCCTGACAGCAGGATTAGAAACCAGATCGATTACACCTTAATTAACAGACGGTTTCGAAGGCGTTAAAAGTCGCAAAAACAGTTCCAAATGCAGACTGTTACAATGATCACAGATTAATAATAGGCACATTGAAGATAAAATTAAGAAAGTGAAGTATACACCACGAACCATTAAATATGATCTGTGTGCATTAAAAATTACAAGGAAATAAAAGACAATTTTAACATAGTAGTAATGAACAGATTTGATGTATTGTCTGATCAAGAGATCTTATTTCAAGATGTGGATGATCAATGGGAAATTATTAAGAATTCAATCAACTTGGCTGCAGAAACAACTATCCCAAAATTAAAGAAAGTAGGTCGTAAGAAATGGATGATGGAAGGAATTTTAAGACTAATGGAAACGAGAAGACACAACAAACATAATACTGACAAATATGAAGAGATTCACAGGAAAATAATAAAATTAGGTAATGAAGCAAAAGAAGCATGGCTAGAAAATAACTGCATAGAAATTTATAAACAACACAACAGTAAAAATACCATATTGCGCAAAAGAATTCAGGAGCTTACTAATAACAGAACTCGTACATCAGCAGGTTGCCTAGAAACAATAGATGGAAAAATCATATTAGAAAAACATGAAATTTTACATACATAATCAGATTATGTGAAAGACCTTTATGGTGATACAAGAGAAGAACATTATGATATTCAGAGTAATAATGAAGGACCATCAATTCTGAAGATAAGAGTTTCGAATGCTCTTAACCATGTGAAATCTGGCAAGACCCTGGGCGCAGAAAACATCACAACAGAATTAATCATCGTCTTAGAAGAATATGGAATAGATCAAGCCACCAGACTGCTGAACACAATATATGATACTGGAGATATACCTCCCGAATTATGTAATTCTAAATTTATTGTAATCCAAAAGACATGAGGAGCCTTGCAATGTGATCAATATCAAACAATTACTATAGCAAGCCACATCACAAAGATTTTGCTAAGAATTATTATGCAAAGTGGTAGGAAGAAAATACAACCCGAATTAGGAGAAGAACACTGTGGGTTTGTAGAAGACACGGATACAGTGAATGCGGTGTATATGCTTAGAACAGTAATTTATCGTTCTATAGAAGTAAACAAAGACTTACATTTTTGCTTTATTTACTACATACAGGCTTTCGATAAAGTAAGACATGTCAACATGATGGAGATGCTTGCAGATCTGCAATTTGATGGGAAAGACCTTAGACTCATAAAACAAATATATTGGAAACAACAAGCTGCCATCAGAATTGATAATGAAGTAGGTCAATATCAGCCTATTAAGAGAGGTGTGAGACAGGGATGTGTAATGTCTCCAGATCTTTCTTCCCTGTACAGTAAAAGCTTTTAAAAAAATATATTTCAGAAATGTTGACGTTATGAAAGGAATCATTATTGGGGTGGGGTGGCGCATAATTATTAATATTAGATATGCGGATGATACAGTATTGATTGCAGACAATGAAAAGGATCTGCAATATTAAGTAGATGCGATTGTTGCATACAGAGAACACCTTGGATTAGAGTTAAATTTTAAGAAGACACAGATTATGGTCGTCACTAAGAAGAATAAAATACCACAATGTAATATACAAGTAAATGGGAATATTCTTTTATAAACAGATGAACCTGTACAATTATCTCAGAACAGTCATAACCTCTGATTGGAGATGCCTTGAAGCGATTAGAACAAGAATCGACAAGGCGAAGGCAGCCTTTTGCAAAATGAAAAAAAAAAATACTGACCAATAAAAAGATGTCTTTGGCAACAACAACAAAAATGAAAAACAACAACACACAAAATGAGTGTTGAGGTGCTACATAGAACCTGTACTTTTGTATGGATGTGAAGCGTGGAAAATGAGCAGACAAGCTGAAAAACATCTGATGGATGTGGAACTGTGGTTTCTGAGGAGAATGAAATGAATACCATGGACAGACAGAAAAACCAATGACCATGTCCTACAAGAAATAAATTACAACCGTAAACTGATTAGAGACGTAGGCAGTCACAACTTTTTGGTCACGTTATGAGAAGAAATAAATGGGAGACCTTGGTGACAACTGGCAAGATCGAGGGGAAAAGAACATGGGAGGGCAGAGACGTAGATACCTAAATGGCGTGACCACATTGTATGGTCGAGACAAGAACACTGAGCTGATCCACGATTCTGGTGATTTGGTGAGATGGCGAAACATAACCGCACACGCTTATCGGCAATGCACATGATTATGATGAATAGAATTGACAGTATCAGTAGTATTTGTAACAGTATTAGTAGTGCTATTAGCAGTGATTTTGGTAGAGGTGGCCGCCATGGCGTTAGCAGTAGTGATTGCAGCAATATAGAAAAAAGAGAAGCAGCAGCATCTGAAATTGTGTTAAGAGCAGTGATTGTTCAAGAATGTAAATGTTACAGATAATCGTAGATTACTGGGACCAAGAAGAAGAAACGTTGATATTCTACAAGACACATCCATCTATCCATCATGTGCAATGCCGATAAGCATGGGCGGTCATGATTCACCAATTCATTCGATGACCAGAGTCGTGAATCAGCTCAGTGTTCTTGTCTCGACCATGCCAAGTGGCCAAACCCACCAGGTATTTATTTTTCTGCCTTCCGCTTGTTCTCTTCAATTATATTTTGCCAATTGTCACCAAGTTCTCCAATTTATTTCGTCTCATAACATGCCCAATAAATGTTCACGACATACTACTAATTTCTGTAAGCAGTGTACGATTTTTATTTGTTTCTTGTAGGACTTGGTCATTGGTTTTTTTGTATGTCCAATCTCTGTGGCGAAGTGGTCAAGCCGTTTGACTCGTGCTCCGAAGGTTGTGGGTTCGATTCTGGGCCGCACCCTTCGGTTTACGAGTTAAATGTTTCGGAGACTCCGGTGGGTCGTCGCTAAAAGCTACGGAGTTCGTGCTTTGTGCGACGCTTTCCGTGCTGCGGAAAGAGACCGAGCCATATGGGATAAAACCCGGTGCAATGAAGTCGACCCTGTCGACTTTTAAGCGACTTTTTTTTGTTATTCTTTGCATTTTCCTCGGAAACAACATTTCCACTGCCATAAGCTGTTTTTCAGCTTGTCTGCACATTTCCACGCATCACCTCTATACACAAGGACATGATCAATATAGCACCTCAATACTCTTTTTCTCGTAGCAACTGACATCCTTTTATTGTTCAGCATGTTTTTCATCTTGCAAAAAGCTACCTTCGCCATGATGATTGTTGTTCTAATCTCTTTAAGGCATCTTCCATCAGATGTTATGGCCGTTCCGTGATAATTGTACCGATTCACTTGCTTAAGAATATTCCCATTCACCTGTATAAACATTGTAGTATTTTGTTCTTCCCAGTGACGACCATAATCTGTGTCGTCTTACAATGTAATTCTAACCCTGGTTGTTTACTGCGTGCAACAACCGCCTCTACTAAATGTTGGTGATCCTGCTCATTGTCTGCAATCAATGCTGTATCATCTGCATATCTAATGTTATTGATGTTTTTTCCTACAATAATGATTTCCTTTCATATTTTGTACATTTCTGAAAATAATTTCACTAAACAGGGAAACCAAATCTGGAGGCATTACACAACCTTGTCTCACACTCTCTTAATAGGTTGATATTGACCTACTTCATTATCAATTCTGATGTCAGCTTGTTGTTTCCAATATATCTTGTTTACAAATCTAAGTTATTTTCCAACTGACAGAAAAAGAGAAAAGAAACTTCGCAACAACAGAAATGAGATTCCTGAGAAGAATACTCAATGTACTCGTATCAAGAAGAGAAAGGATCAGAAATGAAGAAATCGGGACTAAAGTGGGGGTTACAGCAAATTAAGTCTATTGTTTACTTCTATAGAACGGTCAATTACTGTTCTCAGCATGTACACTGCATTTACTGTACAAAGCCTTCTACAAACCCATATTGTTCTTCTCCTAATTCTGGTTGTATTTTTTTCCTAACTCGTTGCATGACAACTCTTAGCAAAATCTAAATTACACTAATTGCTCTATGTTGATCACATTCCAAGGCTTCTGATTTCTTTGGGATTGGAATAAATACAGAATTACATAATTCATGAGGTATATCTATAGAATCATATATTGTGTTAAACACTCTCGTGACTTGATCTATTCCATATTCTTCTAAAGCATTAATCATTTATGTTGTGATGTCTTGCCTGTTTTCACATGGTTAAGAACATTCTGAAATTCCTTCATCAAAATCGATGGTCTTTCATTATTTTTTGGAAAATCATATTGTTCTTCTGTGGTATCATCATATCATTTTCACATAATCTCAAACATACATGTAAAATCTAATCTTTTTCTATTATGATTGTTCCATCTTTTGCGTTTAGTCCGGCTGTTGATATACGTGTTCGTTTATTAGTAAGCTCCTGAATTCTTGTGTGCATTACTTTGGTAGTTTTACTGCTGTGTTGTTTTTCAATTTCCATGTAATTTAAATCAAGCCATGCTTCTTTTGACACCTTACATAATGTTCTGACTTTTCTGTGAATTTCTTCCAGTTTGGCAGGATTATTTTTGCTGTGTCTTCTTGTTGCCATTAGTTCCAAAATTTCTTCAGTCATCCATTTCTTACGACCCACTTTCTTTAAGTTTAGAATAGTTGTTTCTGCAGCCAAACTGATTGAATTCTTCAACATTTCCCATTCATCATCCACATCTTGAAAATGGATATCTAGAACAGACAGTATATCAAATCTTTTCTTTACTTCTAATTTAAAAATGTCTTGTATTACCTTGTTATTTTTCAATGTACATAGATCATATTTAGTGTTTCCTGGTGAATACTTGACTGTCTTTTATTTTTACCCTCAATGTTCCTGTAATAAATATGTGATCACTGCAACAGTCAGCATTGGGAACTGTTTTGCCTCGTTAAAGAGATCGTCTGCTTACCGTCGAGAAACTTGAGACCATAACCAACAACTATCTGTCGGCCGCCCTCAAATTTTCATTCACCACCTGCCTTCCGTGGATTCTTGGGAACAACTTCCGAAAACGAATACGAAATAACAACACATATTTCCCAGAAATACACAAATACTCCGTCCTCTGAAAAAAGAAGCGTTAAGTCGTCGGTCGCCAGTTTACGGGAATAATATAACCCGGCGGGTATAAACATGGAAGGGGTTTGAGTATAATCTTGAACAGAGACAGAGCAAAGACAGTAAAAGGATATATGACCATTTTCGAACTAGTTATTTTAGTGAGATTAAGGGAGGAAAACAGTAGATATTAATGTTCTCTAAGTCAATACACCAATTGCTGGCCGTACAGACAAAGAAAGTGGCAACTTTTATAAATAACCTAGTATGGTAATAATACTATGTAAAAACCTAAGATAGTAGCATGAGATTTCAGTGCAAAAATTGACGAAGAAAGGGTTAACGGCTTAATTAGTGGACACGACATTGGAAAGAGAAATGGGAGGGGTGAAACTG
>OY992876.1:206628658-206638658 GCA_963921405.1 Cepaea hortensis
ATAGATAGATAGATAGATAGATAGATAGATAGATAGATAGATAGATAGATAGAAAGATAGATAGATAGATAGATAGATAGATAGATAGATAGATAGATAGATAGATAGATAGATAGATAGATAGATAGATAGATAGATAGATAGATAGATAGATAGATAGATAGATAGATAGATAGATAGATAGATATTGGTCGGTCGGTCGGTTGGTTGGTCGGTCGGCCGGCCGGCAGGCAGGCAGGCAGGCAGACAAGCAGGCAGGCAGGTAGATAGATTAGATAGATAGATAAATAGATAGATAGATAGATAGATAGATAGATAGATAGATAGATAGATAGATAGATAGATAGATAGATAGATAGATAGATAGATAGATAGATAGATAGATAGATAGATAGATAGATAGATAGATAGATAGATAGATAGATAGATAGATAGATAGATAGATAGATAGATAGATAGATAGATAGATAGATAGATAGATAGATAGATAGATAGATAGATAGATAGATAGATAGATAGATCCCCGCCAGGAGCCGGGCCGAGCCAGCTAGTTTATTTATATAATCACGTTTCATGAAAGAATCCACAGTTTGACGACACATCTGAATCTACCCCATATAAATTCTCTCAGTCTGCCAAAAGCAAAACCGCGCAGACAAATTTAAAAAATTTGGGGGTGTGTCTTGTTGAAACGGTAATACTCTTAAAATTATGGAATGAGTGCGGGGGCAAAAAAAAATATATACCGCATATAACCAAACATTGAAATCTGCTGTACAATCTCCAGAACAAAAATTTTTTTGTTGGGTGGACATAATTATAAGGTTATATACTAAATCTCATCATTTTCCCTCAATTGGTTACTGAGATATTGAATTTTATATTGAGGCAACAAAAAAAAAAAAAAACACTATAGACAAGGATTTGTACTTTGATAATGTGAATCATCATTTTTCAGCACATCCTAGACGTCTTTAGACATGGCAATGTCACAAGGCAATGTTCATAATTAAATTGATTACATATTACTAAGAAATCGATTTCAAAACAGACAAAAATCAGCTCTTAAAAGATTATCAGACAAAAATAAAACAAGGGAGCAGACTGAACAAGTGACAATACTCCAGTCATAAAAAAAAAAGGAGAACAAGAAATTAAACAGTAGTCCAAAAATTATCAAGTTAGATTTGACACTTCTTGAATGATAGCAGGAAATGCGTAATAACTACATGTTCTGGATCAACATTGCTGATGATATTTATCCATGGCACCATCTCAGTCCATCCAGCATCACTTCTCGTTGTCTGCCCCTGCTTCTTTTCCCTTTGATCTTCGCCTCTTAATCTCTCCAGTCGTTACGATGTTCTCAATTGCCTCTCCTTTCATTAGGTGACCAAAGAAAGCTGTTTGTCTCATTCATATTGTTGAATTTAATGCTCTAGTTTCTTTAGCCCCCCCCCCTCCCCCACCCCCCTCCCACCCCTCCATCTCAGGCTGTCGTTGTTTGTAAGAAATTCGCAACAGCCATCTCTGTTGCTTCCAAGTTATTCCCACTTTGTTAATTTACACTCCAAGATTAATTGCCATACAGCAAAAGATGTTCTATATAGAATTCCAATATTCTCTATCTTACATCAAATAATATTGACTTGGTACATAAGATACCTTTCATATTCGGAAATGCAACTTTTGCGTGCCTTATTATGTTCTTAATCTCGGTTGTGCATCTTTCATCTGATGTCCCAAGATATTTAAAATTATCCACTTGGTTAAGAATTTCCCCATCAATTTCCAAGTATACAATGAATATATTTCTGTACCGACATTCTGCTCTATGCATCTGAAAATAAGGTGGTAGTTTGCCAATGCTTACCTTCTTTGCAATAATCATATTGTCATTTGAACGTACCCACTTGTTATAAAAAGATAGTCTCTGCCTACTTTCGTGAAACTTGTGACCATAACCAAATATTTCCGATGCAAATCAGCCCCATCCACCACCAGCTCTCAGAATTCAAGGTTTCCCTAATTCGCCGTATAATCAGGTACATCACCTTGCCTAAAATTGTCCCTTAGGTTAGCGGAGGAGAGGAGGCACATAACGTCTACTTTGATAGGGGATACAAAATCAGCGCTTTCTTTGGTGATGAGAAGAGAGGCATTTGAGACGATCATGACACTGAAAAGATCAGGGGAAGGGGAACAGAGATGTAGAGGTAGACAAAGATCAATGATGCTGAATGGATTGAGACGGTGGCATGGAGGAATATCATCAGCAGAGTTGTTCCAAAAGACCAAAGACTGAGATATGTGGAGAGTCATGAACGCCTGCGCCAGCAGGCCTGATGATGCATAATTGCTGGTACGTCTGGTAACCAACGGAGTGATCCTGGGTCATTGCCCGTGAATAAAAGACTTATTCTTCCTAACCGAAAGGCACAGACGTTCGTGTTATGCCGGGGCCCTTGAGGGAAACAAATGATAGTAACGCTGCAAAATAACCTGTATGGTGTAAGAAAGGGGAAGACCTAGAAGCAAGTACATGGATGGCTTGGCCTTGTGGCATGGTCGAGACAGAAACACGGAGCTGATCCACGACTCTGGTGATCGAGTGAGATGGCAGAACATGACCGCCCACGCTTACCGGCATGGCACATGATGGATGGATGGATGGTGTAAGAAAGGAATACAGGGAGTTAGATGATGTCGCATCCCGCAGAAAACTGTCTTTAAAATGCAACCAACCGTCTCTTCTAGACTAGATGAGGCACGACACAGAAATCCACAAGGAGTCTGGATCTCCGACTTATTCCTTTCGTTGAGGAAATTCTCGAGAATTGGAAATTGTAAAGTATAAAACGATTGGAAAAGAGAATTAGAGACAGAGGTGAGAACATGGTGGAAACTGCTGCATAAAATGGTGCATCTTGATATGAGTTGGTTCAGAGCCTATGCCCACAATAACAGATAACAGGCAAAAGAACAGGAACGGACCCGGGTGGAACCCGATTCGGAAGGAGGGTATCGGTCCCTTTTCTAGGAACTACTTGGGAAAGAATGGACTAGAATTTGTGATGGTCTGTCACTTGATAGCTCACCTGCCATTGTTCTAGGTTTAATCTCTGCAATCCACGTAGTGCTTGTGTGATTCTGGCATACACATATTGGGGTTATCCTTGTCTGTGCTATAAAGCTAGTGTAAACTAGGTCACTAAAGGACCTTTTACACGTCTGGAGCAGTATTGCGTATATGGTGCGAGCAAACTATTTTATAGACTAATTGGTATTCGAAGGGGGATGTAGTCAATGTCATCTCATCTGCCTTTACTTCCCGTGATAGTTAGTGGTACATATTGTACATTGTGTCACCCTTGTAGCCCAGCTCATGTTGTACACATCGGAATCCACCGGTAGCACCTAGGACGGAGATATGTTGAGCGAATGAACGCCTACGGCAATTGGCAGAGCACATGATGACGACTACGAAGATGATGATGATGATGATGATGATGATGATGATGATGATGATGATGATGATGATGATGATGATGGTGATGATGATGATGATGATGATGATGATGATGATGATGATGATGATGATGATGATGATGATGATGACCTGTCAGAGTCTGTAGACTCTCATTTACTGTAACTACCCTTTGTTGAGTCTGCAAAATTATGACGACTTTTGATCCACGGCAAGTACAATTATTTCATATTATAATTTGCTAAGTCTTCACAAATCAGTGTTGCAACTGTTATTTTTTTTCTAACTATTGAGTTGAATCAAGTTAAATACCTGCATTACCACACTCTGCATATTTCCATACCGTCTCCGTCCTCATCTGCAGCAACCATCAAAGAATCCCAATAGTAGCGGTACCAGTTGCAATCTGATTATGTATCCGTCTGGCCCATCCTCGGAGAGGAGTGTCGGCCGGATCTCCTGGTCACTCCCTTCCGCATGATTCTCTCCAAGCAGGGATGGTATATCTGTTCTTCTACACTACACACATAACCCCAACGGGCCCTGACCACGTCTGTCAACTCTTGCACCAATACCCCACCCAGTGTTGCAGATCCAGTCAATGTGTCTGCCTGATCGTTTCTCATCACACCAGCATGAGTTGGAGGAAAATCCAACAGATGCTTTCTATTTTGGATTGCTAGAAAACTCACTATTGAGCACTGAGCTCTTTCACAGTTTATCTATAAATAACTGTTAACTGGATACACTGTAACATATAAAACAGCGTATTTATATAAGTTTGCATTTGAAATTGTGTGTGGCTCCATAGAGGTACTTATCATCATAATCATTAAGTGTTATGATAGCTGGTGTAGGCGTTCATGACTCTCCACATAGCTCGGTCTTTGGTTTTTGGGATCAACTCTGCTGATGATAATCCCCCATGCCACGGATGCTATTTGTAATCTCGCATTCCGCGTTCGAAACACAGCTGTGAGTGATTTGGAAAGAGAGAGCTTAGCGTTGGTGTGCATGCAATGGCATGAGTTCCGGTCGTTCAGAAGCAATGCCAAACTACTGAACGAACGTAAACTTGCCAAGAAATCACAACAGCCAAAAATCGCTTTTTTTTACGGGAATCCAGGAACATTATTGGCGCTGGAGTATTTGCATTGAACGCCGTGGTGACTACATCAAAACATGATACATTGTTCTTTTCTTTTTCCATAATATATTTACCCCCCACCCCCACCCCCCCCCCCTCCACCCCACCCCTTAAAAAAATAAATAAATAAATAAAAAATAAAAAATTAAGGTTTCTATTTGAAGGCCTCTCATAGATTCACGTACATGACATTCCTGTATAACGTCCTGGACATGGATTGTTTAACAGATTCAGTGCCATGGGATGAATGATAGAGACTTTAAGAGACATCCCGTACCTGCCATTGGCTTATATACAGTATTAACCCAAGGCCTTGTCCACGTCAGAATAGAAGCACTAGACTCGACCTTCGCTCTCGTTTGTGCTCGTCAGTAGTGCATATCCCTGACTGGACACGGGATCGAACCTCGAATCACTGGCGTGTGAGGCGGGTGTGCAACCACTTGACCACGTGGCTCACGCTAGACGCGACCAATGCAGTACGATCAGCGTTACTAGTAGTAGGTTATGCTCAATGTTTAAACTTCAATATAAATATATAAATAACCGAAATAACCAAATAAAGCAACTGCATACAGTAGTTTTTCATAAGCAACCACCTTTACTTTAATATATAATACAACACGACTGCTACCATATTAACAACTTTTATATCATAACTGTGACACACTCGTACTTTCTTATTCCGACATCCATTTTTGTTTTGGTCCAAACCAACGTTTTTTTTTTTTTTTATTTGGTGCACTGAATCTGTTAAACTTGTAATGATTTACTTGCATTACTATAAGTTGATTGAGACTGTTAAATTGACTAGAAGCCAATTAGCTAACTGCACACACAAACTGACAAATGGACTAATGAACCCAAAAAAGCGTGTAGGTGATATTTAAGTGTGATATTTAGTGGTCACAAATTACAACCTTAGTCATTTAAGACGAAATCAGCACTCCGTTCCTGTGTCATTATTCAGCTTCAAAATCCGGAATTTGGATTGCCCCTTGAACACGAGCGTTCCTGCAAAAGCAGCTGTTACCAATAGTGAAGTGTTCTTTGGTAAAAACCGCCAATCCATTTTTACATTCTCGAAATAAGAAATAGTCCCTGTCAGATTCATTTTCTTCACATCTTCTGGCTTGAAATCCATAGCATCGTTCACAGAGGCATCGAACACCTGGTAAATAGCTGAGAACAGGATATTGACATCACATATTGTGGAGGACAATATTATCAGTGACATGATTTCATTGTCAATAATGTATAAAAACAATAATTTCACAGTCCTATAAAAATTGTTTTTCGGTGCAGAACATTTTACACCTGACTTTGCATTAATGTCTGCAAAACGTGTGTTGAACACCTATGAATGTGGACTTGTGAGACAAGAAAATATTTAACATGTGGAATTCCAATGGTTTGGAGAGAGCACAAGAACCACTGTGATGATTGTTATTTCTGTGTTGTCAATATTAAAGGATTTAATAGGGAGAAATCAAATATGGAAATATCCAGTTTTAGATTCTGCTAGATGATATACCAATTCCAAATTTAAATCAGATTTCGGATTCCCTGTAAGAAGATGAGACAACACTGGCATGTGGAATGACTAGTGACAGTGATAGTAATTTCGAAGATGATTTTCCAGCTGCTCAAAACTTCGATTAGCTTGAACTGAACGATCTCATCTGAGATCTATATCTCGCCAAAGAATCTTCAGAACTTTTGACTTCAAGATTTAAAGAAGAAACAAATTACTGACCGCTGAAATACAGATTACATGTTATCGCAGCACAGAGCAAGCGTGACTGACCGGGCATATCACATTCCAGGAAGTCCTTATAAAGCTTTTTGTGTGTTGACTATTGATAAACAAATGCTAGTGTTAACGTTTTAATACACATTTGGTGTTTAATATGAAGGTAATAAATTCACAGTAATAACATATACTATGAATGCAGATTACAGTCAAAATGCCACTGATGGCATATAGTTCTAGACTTATACATAACAATTGCCCTATTAAGAAGGTCATTATTAGTTATCTCAACAATTAGAGATGATACAAAATACCATTTCATGTTTTTGGAATCAACAACATTTAAAACACTAAACTATGTGTAAAGCAGTGTAATAAGTAAAGTGGAAAGGCAAGTGGAAAGTAGAAGAAGAAGAAGAAGAAGAAGAAGAAGAAGAAGAAGAAGAAGAAGAAGAAGAAGAAGAAGAAGAAGAAGAAGAAGAAGAAGAAGAAGAAGAAGAAGAAGAAGAAGAAGAAGACGAAGAAGAAGAAGACGATGACGACGAAGAAGACGAAAAGATGAAGAACACGAAGTGGAAGGAAGGAAGGAAGGAAGGAAGGAAGGAAGGAAGGAAGGAAGGAAGGAAGGAAGGAAGGAAGAAAGAAAGGAAGGAAGGAAGGCAGGCAGGCAGGCATGGGGAGGGAGGGATGGAGGGAAGGAGGAAGGAAGGATGAAAGGGAGGGAGGCAGGCAGGCAGGCAGGAAGGCAGGCAGGCCGGACGGACAGACGGAAGGAAGGAAGGAAGGAAGGCAGAGAGGCAGGCATGCAAGCAGGGGGAGAGAGGGATAGAGGGAAGGAGGAAGGAAGGATGAAAGGGAGGGAGGGAGGCACGCAGGCAGGAAGGCAGACAGGCAGGCAGGACGGACGGACGGACGGAAGGAAGGAAGGAAGAAAGGAAGGAAGGAAGGAAGGAAGGAAGGAAGGAAGGAAGGAAGGAAGGAAGGAAGGAAGGAAGGAAGGAAGGAAGGAAGGAACTATATTTTCAAAGGGACACACATTGGACCCGCAGACCCGTCCTAAATTCGGCTCTTCCAATCACTAATCTTTCGTACATCAATTGTCTATTGTGCATAATGCATTCACAAATGGAAGAAATATTTGTGACTTGAAAGTTGTAAACATAAACAATGCATATTACCATGTTATGAAACAAGCAGCCAGCCAGACAAACTAACAAACAAGCGCAAACGCATAAACACTCACATACATACCTGCATAAGGACTAACATCATTTACACACACTCTCTCGGTTATGCACCCTCTCAATAGCACACAAATACACACTCTCGCACATACACATATTCATTGGCCAACACTCACTAACACAAGTTTACGTATACATACATACATTATCTCAATGGTGACACCAAAATGTGACATAGAAATAGAAGGAAACATTCTTAACCAAGTGGATAATATTAGATACCTAGGGGCATTTATGCCGGTCTCTCTGGCCGAGGGGTTACACCACTTTCTCCGTAATCCCGTTTATCACGCGGGCGAGAATTGGGAGCGGTTCGTCCCCCGCTGGTGACTTGCAGGATAACTGAGCCGGCCGCAAACTACTGAGCGTAATCTTTCTAAAAAATCAACAGACAGCTGAAAGATGCTGCTGTTGGCAGCCATGTCCTGTAAAAGGATATGCGAATTTTTAAAAAAAATGGAGGGGGGCATTTATAACATCAGATGGAAGATGTACAACAGAGATTAAGAGCAGAATAGGGTAAGCAAAAGCCGCATTTTATAAAAGGAAGCGTATCTTATGCAATAAGTCACTATCACTGAATGTAAGAAAGAGAGTGCTGAAATGCTATGTAGAACCAGGGGGGAGACTGGGGAGAAATGGACCAGCAATTTTGTAGTTTTCAATTTTTGCTCATCACCGGAACAGATTTTATCGAAACATAACAAAACCATGACTAAAATGTTGTACATTCATTTATTTTAAAAGGGGAAAACATTTAGCAATCTATTTCTATATGTTTCTTTACAAAATGCATTTCAAAAATGTATATGAACATGGGGAGAAATTGACCACCATTGGGGTGAAATGGACCAGCACGTGGGGAGCAATGTACCATAGTGGGGAGAAATGGACCTTTTTTAAAAAGAAGCAGCAACAACTCATCCATATTGCTATAAGAAATAAATAATCATTAAAAGGATATTTGCAGTTTTTTTTTATTATTTTAAGCGACAGTAAAAAAGTTTAATATGATATATTAATCTAATATAAAGTTTTACCGAACATTTATGCCTGCAAGACTTTCTTTGAAGACATAGCCATCTTTGGTCCTAGAAGTGGTTCCAGTGATTGTAGATCTAGTAAGCTGTGCTTTAATACATGTAATTGAGACACTGGCGACATCTTCTACCTTAGGCTTAACAAATTTACCAGCAACCTTCTCACTCTTGCGCAAGAACTCTACCTCAACATCACCATCATCATCAATGTCTCCCCTTACAATTCCTACATAGTAAACACAAGTCTTCTTTGTTCCATATTCACATAGCACACACTGGCCTTCAAAAACCTCACGCACACCAGTCAAGCTAACCGTACACTCCTCATTTTCACCAAATGAAACACCAGAATCTGTGTCATCACAAAACGAAATGTCAGTTTCTGGATCTGAATCAACATCAAGTTCTTTCAGCAGCTGTCTCTTTGCCTTTTTGGGTGGAACTTTTGCTGCCTTTTCTTTCATCACCGCTCTTTCCCTAATTCGATCCATTTCTGGCGTAGAAGTAGCCAGCATAGTTTTTCCTCTTTTCCTCATATTATTTGAATCTTTTCGCGGACCAGCTTTTGGTAGTCCTCTGAAAACATGAGGCGAAGTAAAAGAAGAAGTAGCTTTATGTTGAAGACTCCCTGATATTTCCTGCAAGTCATCTACAAGGTTCTCAACATTACACTCTTTCTGATTTTCATGAAATTCTTGTGCAATTTGATCTGTGCTGGTACCACAATGTGCAGATGCTGATCCTGTCTGTTCATTGCTTTCTAAAGTGGCATTTTCACTGTCCTTGCTGATGGGCCTGTTCGTTATTTCTGAAGGCATAAAATCATCTTCTGTAAAAACATCTTCGTTAAAGGGCCAAATACCTGACACTGCAAAGCCTGATTGAATGTTAATGGGAGTTGCCGCTTTAAGAAAAGCGTGGCCTCCTAGATTTGCAACTTGATAGATTGTCAGTGGTGTCCCAACATTTTTCATCATCCATGAATCACTCGCATTGTTGTAGACCGACTTCATGGGTCCAAAAACTGAACGGTCCAAGGGCTGAGTTTTAGATGAGTTGTGTGGTGACAACGTGATCACATGAATGTTGTTTTTCTTGCACAGTTCAAGTGATTCAAATGAAATGTGGGAATCGTGATTGTCCAAGATCAAAATCAAAGGGAAGTCTTTGGAAGGTCTTGAATGCTTAATGAAGTGATTTATAACTTTGACGAAATTATCACGGGTCATCCAACCTGATTCATTCACAAGGCCAAGGGAACCTTCAGGTGCTCCAGCAAGCATAACATTTTTAAAAATTTTTCTGGGAAACACAAAAACTGGAGGGATA
>OY992876.1:206643658-206646158 GCA_963921405.1 Cepaea hortensis
GAACAGAAGTAATAGCAGTCTTTGCTCGATATTGGCAGTCGCCATGACTCTCATTGCTGCCAAACCTTTTCGAGCCTTCGTTATGACATAATCGACATGATCTCTGAAGGACAGGCTACGATCAAGCCTCACGCCAAGATATGTCATTGACTGGGTTCTACTCAGAATGCTCCCATCCATTCTTACTGCTGGCAGGTCTGTTTTCACAATATGGTTGTTTAGTGAGAACCATGTAACCGTTGCCTTTGCAGGGTTGACAAGGGCATCGGCATCAGCTACTCTACTACTCTACAGGCCTCTACTACTTTACAAAGATGTGTGTAGACTAGACATTATTGATACAGGTATTATTCATATTGCACCGTCATCTGAAGACTGGGCAAGGAACAAACCGTCACACAACCCTATCTTTCCAATATTTCAGTATGTTTGATGTGTACAAAACATGTACATTACAGTATTTTGGTTTTGTTGGTTTATTCAATTAATTTTTTTTTTCCGCGTTTCCATCCTCTTTCAGGATATTGCCGTCAACACCAGCATCTTTCAGCTGTATGTTGATTCCTAGGCTAGATTACGCTCATCAGCACGCCACCACTTTCTGAGCGACCGGCTCCATACTCTCATAAGTCACTTTTGCGATTCGAACCACTGCTAATTCTCGTCGCGTCACGTGACGAGAGTATTCGGAGTTAGCGGAGAGAGCTGCTAACTCCTCGGCCACGGAGCCGGTAATGAAACAATTAAATGAAGTGTTTTGTTAATGTCCCTGGTACTAAGTGAGCGAATTAATTAAGTCTCAACCCGACGATCATGCTTGCGCTTATACTGTATCTGTTGTTTTCGTTGGCTTTTTTCTCCCTACCCTCAAGTAATATCAGTGAAACATAGCCATGTCTCACGTCATGCAGTCATCATCATCATCAAGTGTCATGCCGATAGAAGTGGACGGTCATAATTCGCCATCTCACACTGTCACCAGCGTCCGGAATCAGGCCTATGTTCTTGCCTCGACCATGCCATCATACAATACATTAAAAAATCCTTACCGTGGAAAAGCATTGTATCCCATATCATGTTCATTGATTTCCCAAGGACAAATCGCCAGCGAATTTAAGTCAATCGCGCTATGGTAGTCCGCCAGCTTTTCAGGACAAATAAGAAGTTGACTATCAGGTATCCTCACACGTTCGGGGTTATCTGGGAGTTTGGTTAGGAACACCGAAGAGTTTATCGTTTGATATAAATCATTCAAATCTTGTAACGTACTTGAAGGTATCTGACATACCTGGCGTTTTGACACGCCGATTGACTCAAACTGCTGTAAAATAATGTCAGATATGTTAAGACCGTAAGCGTCTGAGCGATCACTGATTACCTTTAAGTTGTCGGTAACCTGTTTATCGTTACTAAACTCGTCACTGGCCGCTATATTGTACTGTACACTATCATGCTCCGATGCCAAAGACATTGGTTCATTTGTAATAGTGTTGCCTGTAGGATTGTCGTTGTGCTCTTTGCTGAATGGGCCTCTTGTGATATAAGGAAAAGAAATGGGTAAGTAGCAGCTGCTAATAAATCCATAAACTAGGATTATCGACGCCATCGGGAAAGATTTTTGCAAAGATCTGAATTAGTTTAATGCTCACTTTACACTAGCGTTTCTGGTTACCTAGGAAAGGCATTTACGACTAATGTGAGCACAAGACAATTAGAACTACTGCATTTCATTGGATAGCGCTAGGTCCCATCTACATACCTGCTCATAAATTATCTTTGTAAAGTTAAGAAAGTGCACAGCTTTACACAATCTTTTGTTAAGGCTGATTTGTTGTCATTATTAACTCCGCCTTCACGATGTTTTATGTGCTTTCTATCAGACACAGCAGTGAATAGAATTATTACACTCTGCCTATCATGGATATCATCATCATCAAGTGCCATGCCAGCTGACGTAAGCGTTTATGTCTTTCCACATATCTTTGTCTTTGGTGTTCTGGATCAACTCTGCTGCTGATATTTCTCCATGCCACCGTCTCAGTCCATCCAGCATGGTTTCTCTTGGTCGGCTTCTGCCTCTCTTCCCCTCGATCTTTCCAGTTATAACTATCAAAGATCAGTTATTGATCTAGTCTCTCGAATTTTGGTGAACATCTTGAAGGACCGAAATTTATGGCTTTTATCCATCGAAAATTGGAAATTGGAAATCGAAGGCATATCGAATTCTACTCCGGTTAAATTTCGAAATTAGAAAAGCTACCAAACAAATATGCTACTGCGGCTTGGGGGTGGTGAACGCGGTTTCACAATGCTAACTTACAGGATTCGAACTCAGCCGCATGATTTGTTGGAGTAGATCGCTTTGCGTTGATTTCCACAGCGGTGTGAATGTCGGTCGTTCAGAAACCAATGGCAAATTGCTGGAGGTAAATTTACCTAGAAAATCATGAACAGTGACTAAATTCTAGGGTTTCAATGCGGCGTCATGTAAAGGGTACGC